>KZ507966.1:39875-66971 GCA_002844005.1 Limosa lapponica baueri | reverse complement strand
TCCTTTTAGGCTTTTATAAACAAACGTTTTCCCTGAGTAGCTTTGTTTTCCTGAGGTCCATGTCAAGCCAGCTCAGCTGATGCAGAGACCTTGCCTGTTTTTCACAGCTACATTAATTATAATGAGAATTGTGGGAAACTGAGGGTGAATTTCAGTTTTTGAAGCATGGAATAAAACTCTTGCAAATGATTTGCAAGACTTTTATCTCCTTTTTTTTGTCAACATGAGAGAGAACTGGAATATTGGAGAATATTGAGGCAGGGGTGTAAGACAAAACTTTGACAAAAAATCGACAAAATAAGCAGCCATATCTTGATCAGTTTGGGCTGCAATAGGACTGTAGAGAGTTGAGCGTTTTTTCTTTTACCATTGATTTCCTTGTGTGACTGTAGCAAATGCTTCTTTCTGTGAATGAAGCAGGCAGCGCAATGTGTATTTGTGTTTGCATGTTAATCTGTGAACCAGACTGCGGGATGTGGGGGGCGGAGGTGGAGAACATTGGTTGTGACTGCATGAGAAGATTGATGCCACACAGAATAATTAATCAAAGCCCTTGTTAACCCCTCTCAGTAGACAGGATGGGTCATATTGTTATGACTTGTCCCAACTCCAACAACTACAGTGACTTGGTGGCATTCCCCCCTATGCTATCTGACCATTAACCATAAACCATTTGCTTTTCAATACATTAGTATCCTCTTTATAATCTCTGTCTGTTTCCCTCTCTGACTTTCCTTGAAAGGACAATGTCAAGATAAAAATCAAATATTTACTCTTGTGTGTATAGACAAATCCTTTCTGTGTTACTTATAACGCTTCAGATTATGAAATCGGACATGATTTCAATCCTTTAATTGACCTGTCATCATTTAGGCTATTTACTTTAGTTCTTGTGGTGCTCCCAGCTTGAGCACTGAAGTTGGAAGGAGGATGGAGGAAGAGAGATTTTGTTCATAGGTTAGATGCCTTAAGTCCTTTCACGGAAATAGAAACCTTTGTATCAAGTGATAGCACTGAAAGGAACAACCTGACACCATAAGGTGCCTGCTGTGAGTAAGCGTGATATAGAAGCACCTACCTAAAAATGTTATCTTCTTTCTCTGGTCTCTCATTAAAGAACTACAAAGCATAATTTAAGAAAATTTTTCATTTAATTACTATCCTTGCAAACCTTGCTGGTAAGATTTCATATTGACCCTTGATGTCACCGCACTGTGAGAGAAATGTCTGGTAGGAAGAATGTGAGCTGTGTGCCCTGAAAGCTTCATATGTGGTAGCAGTAAAGTCAATTGGAAGATCTCTGTTGATTTCAGTGTTGTCTTTCTAGCTTTATGCTGATCTATGTTACTGGGTAATTCTGCTAATCCAAAGGGTGCCAGGATGTTACCAGGAACTGAGTCCCTCTGTGATAGATACTGGAAGGCCCTCCATTTTCAGTCATCACTTACTTAAGGATGGCCTTAAGTTGATCTGCTTCAAAAGTGTGATATGGAAACTACCATTTTTCTACCTTCTGAAAACCTAGTTCTAGTAAACATACCCAAGCCCCTTTGAGAGATCTTGGCTCAGTTTTTACACCAAATCCTTTCTACTTCTCTTGAAACTTACTCTCTCCTGCTGAAACTTTTTGGGGAGAGACTAAGAGCAGAGTAAAGAAAAAAATAGAACCCTTCATCCTTTCCAAAGGTTTGGGAGGTATAAACCACTTTCCTATGAAACAAAACCAGCAAGTTTTAGCAGGCACGTTGGTATGGGGCCCAGGGTGTTTGGTGACTGCACACCATTTATAGCAGTATCTGCAGATTGTGCAGTTGAATGATGAGCATGGACAAACTCAAGCCTTCTGGAAGATCCACAGAAAACACTTTTGGGATGCTGCAATCTTTTTCTTTCCTTCAGGCTGGACATTGCTGCTTGTTATAATGGACAGGTGGCTACATTTGCAGTGCTCAGGTATGACAGCCGTTGCTCTGGTCAGCATAAGGACTGGCTGTTGCCACCCTGATCTGACACAGTCTGATCTGGAAGACCAGGAATCCAGCTAAGGGTGCATCTCACTTGCATCAGGCAGAGATGAGCTGCTTATAGCTTGCTCCAGTGGACTATAGGAGAAATTCAGATAACTAGTCCTGACCTGGAGCTACATAGCTTGCATTCTTCTGTCATCGTACACATAGGGCTTAAGCACAGCTAAAAGCTTAATCACAATGTATTTCATTTCCAGTAGTTACTGTTAAAATGATTGTTTTTACCTTCTGCCTAATGACCATTGATAGGTATGCTGTGCTTTGCACATGACAAGCAGTAAGTAATGACTGTCATTTCAATTGCTTGTAATGGATATTGTGAAGATTTTAGTATGTTCCCTTTTCTTTCTAGTGTTTTTTTCAAAGGCAGTAGGGTGACAAAATTCATATGTGACCATCACTTCCCATGACAGTAAATCAGTGACGGAGCCTTGATTACAATACAGCTCTTCAAATTTGTTGCCTGGTTCTCTACCCAGCTGACAGACAGAGGTGTATTAGCTGCAAGCATGAGATTGGATGGTGTGGGTATTACCTGTACCTTTGCTTCTGCTTTGGTTGATGGCCTTCAGTCCATGAGCTCATCTGTTCCTGTATCTCAGTGTTGGAGAATAAAACCTGCCATCTCCATGTTTCATTATAGCCTGCTTTATATCCTAGTAACCAAAAACCTCAAGGCATTTAAAAGTCTTGCTCCTGCAGTGTCAGTGGTGGGAAACTGAGAAGCTTTTGAGGGAAGATGTCTTCATTTGGCTGATCTTTTTAACCAGTTTTTCACAGATCAGGTCTTACCCAAACAGATTCTGAGACTGCCTCCTTGGCCATTTGGGTACACCTTGTACCATTTGGGTACAAAGTTGGTATGTCAAAAGAGGAGCATTGCAGAGGAGAGGCTCACAGTTAAAAGGAAAACAAGTGTCTTTCTTCAAATGGTTTTCTGATATGGAAAGCATAATTTTGTTTCACTATGGATGTGCAGGGAGGATAAAGATAAGGAGGATGATTGAAAGGGAGAGAAAACAGAGTTAAAAATTGCAATCAGTATATAACGGGCACGGCCAGCTGAAGAGTTAAGTGACAGAGTCTTATTCACTCATATGAATTAATAATTGATTCAGTAACAAATCACTAATGTTGCAGTAGTCATGGTGAATAAGATAATAAATGTGTCCTGTCCAGGGAATGCAATGTTGTTAGAATTCAGCTGAAATTATTCATAAATGTGCTACTTTTCCTCATCTCCAACTACTGGTAGTTTAGCTTTTCTTTTTAATCTTCCTAAGCTGTCACATTAGATGGTGGAGCTAGTCACATTCTATATACTGTGGAATATTAAGGGGAACTGTGGAGACATTATGTCAAATTTCAATAGATAATAGACACAAATTGAGAAACAAAGTACCTCCATCCCTTTTTGCACTCTTCGTCTAGCTTAATTAATAAATAAAATAGAAACCTAAAGGCTATTTAATAGCATTCACATGTGACCCCTGCAGATTTTCTGCCCCCTCCCTCTCTTCCTGCTTGCACATGAGGCCTCAGAGCTGGGTGGGACATGGAAGGAGGTTCACAGACTTCTGTAGCCTTTTGGTAAGATGTGTAGGCTCCTGTCTGAAGAGGCTCCGCAGTATCTAGTACCTGGCCTGCAGAGAGGATTCACAGCCCCTGCACACCAGTCTGAAAGGCCACCATAAGTCCTTATGTATGTAAACCACACATCACCAGGGCACCTGTGTGATGGGGGACAGCAAGTGAGGGCTTATGGTGATATCAGGGACATCAGAAAAAAGGTGTTAGGGATGGAGAAATCACTCAGTGAGCCATAAAGGAGAAGGTGAGGCAGACAGAGCAAGTCTGCAGAAGATGAAAAGTACTTAAGAGTGTCATAACTTAGATGACATGAACAACATTTTTCTAGCTTATCGGGGAAAGTGACACCAAGAACTAACACCTATGAAAGGAAGCCAGGCAAAAATGATAAGTAAGGTATGCTTTTTTTGTAATCAGGGAGTGTAATTGAACTTTGTCATAACTTCAAATTGGTGAATTTTTCATTGCTTCAAGTTTTCAAATCAAGATTTGGATGCCTTCCTAGAAAAGATGCTTTAGCCAAGAGCAAGGTGTTCAGTAAGTGAGTGGTGTGATGTCAAGGAGGCGAGACAGAGAAATTTGGCCTTAAACTCTTTGAACAGAGCCTTTGAATACATCTGGAAAATGACAACAGTATGAAACAAAACCCATCAGTGTCAGAATGAAAAATGCTGGGGAAATTGTCAAAGGAGTCAAAGATTGCAATGAAGGAAGATAGGAAAGGCAGTGCAGGTCTGAAGGCTAATGGTAAGGAGTCCAAAAGAAAGGATAGGAGGATAATTTGCAGGACAACAGAAGGATAAGCTGTAGAGCATAGGAGATCTCATGTTAAAACAAGGAAAACCTGAGGAACTCACATGCCTACAACATCTAGAACTTAGTTTGAATTGCAGTGGACATCTTTAAACAGTAATGTAGGCCAGGAAGTCTTCAGTCCTGTTTTGTCCAGGTTTTTGGTACACAGACAAGCATGTCCCTCCAATCCAGGCAGATGACTAGGGCTGAGCTACAGACCAGAGACATAATCAGAGGACTGCTCAGTACTCTAAGAATACTGTGCTGAGAAAGTAAAGGGACCACAGGAGAAACAACTGAGCTCTTTTGAAACTGATTTCAACTCTCCCCTGATAGACAGGCATACTTTGCTCACCTGTTAGCAATTCCATCCAAAGATCTCAAAGCTTATTGCAAATTTCTCTTTCTGTGCTTCCCCCAAATATGAGTAGTCTTGATTTTTCACCTCCTGCTGAGACGTAGTTTGCACAAGGAGCCTCTTGCTACCATGCAGCAGCACAGCAACCCATCTCCATCTGGAGATGCAGCAGCCAGAGAGGGTTTATCCATACAGCGTGTGATTTCCCAAGCTGGATGCCAGCCAAGATGACGTTTTCAGATTGCTTGCTTTCAAAAAAACACTGCCATGGGGTCCACAGTGATCATACAATAAGAGGACCTCCCACCTTCGCCTCCCCTTCCCTGGCTCCCTGGGTGCTAGCAGGGAACACTGAAGCCCAGCAGAATGAGCATCACTCCTCCTGTAATCACAGAGGAGAAGACATGCTGTCTCTGTCTTCTCCCTGGGTTACCTAACTGGCATGGTGGAAGAAGCAAGGGAGCTGTATGTGCCTCTCTGACTGGGAATGACAAGGCGTAGGGGGCTGGGGTTGGTGCCACATGGCAAGTCACATGCAGCATGACTGTCTTCACGTCCTCCTCCAAAAGGCTCTGTGTTTACTCGCGCTCTTCAGCACGCTGCTTCCCTCTACAAACAAAACACGTCTCGCTGGGATGCTCAGGGCCTGGGGACCAGTGTTCACACGTGTGTGTGCACGTGTCTGTGAATGGGTGTGCATGTATGTATATGTACAGGCTGCATTGGACAGGGCTTTTCTCCCTCCCTTATTGTTTTAGTATAAGATTATGGATATGCTCTGCTGCTGAGGCTATGAGGTCCCTTTAAGCGAAGCCTGAGCTCTTTTCCACACAGCAAGAGGGACAAATAAAATGAGAATGAAGCTGGAGGGAAGTGGAGAGGACCAGAGTCCTTGGCTGGCTATTTGCCCTATCTGCTCATTCCCTCTTTCTCCTGCTGCCCAGCCCTCCCCCTTCCTCCGTACACATACACTCCTTTTATTCTCAGTAAGTTATTAAAAATGTAGACATCACTGGCTCCCAGGGTCAATATGTTGTTTTTAAATTTAAACATGAATTTCCATTTCATTGAGCCTTCAGGCCTAATGAGATGTGCTTTGACAGGAGCAGCTAGCTGGAAAAGGCATGATTGAGGGGCGAGCCAATAATATTAACTCACAGCAGAGTGTGCACACACAGCGTTGGAGCCATGAGCCTTGATTCGCTACTATCCAGGGCTCCGGCTACAGCAGGCAAGGATTTCTGCTGCAGGCCCTGCAGTGAAATGTCAAATGCATTTAACCATCTGTGAGCTCCACTTGCTCGGGCTGGCCCAAGTTGGACAGCCTGAATGGAGTTTCCTTCAGCTGGGATGACAGACGGGGCCAGGAGGGCTCTGGAAGTTGGGCTTGTCGGTTTAGAGGGCATCAGCTAAAACAAAGGGAAGAGCATAAAGCTGTGGACAAGGCACTAGGATGGGACTTGGAAGATGTAGGCTTCCACTGACTTACTGCGTAACCTGGGCAGATGGCTTCACCTTTCAGGGGACGATCAGGAGGGGGTATTTGCATAGCCTGGTGTTAGAGGTCCCTGCTTTCCCTGTACGGTAAGTGGAAAGTGAGAATCTCTCCTAGGCGAAAGCTTTCAGCTCAGAAACTTGGTGATCTTTCCTGTGGAGAACCCAACTTGTCCAGCTGAGTTTGTGTAAAGCGTGTGTGGGAGCATCTGTCCTCATTGCACACTGGGAAGAGGCAGTAACCCCAACGGCTTGTCCACAGGAAAGACCCACTCCTTGTTGATTATAGATGGCCCATGTCACCAGTGCTTTCTGAGTGCTGGCAAAGGAACATAGGACCCTCAGCCTGACTGTGGCACCAGACAAGTTTGTAAATGACATTTGCCTGTATTTCTGATAGAAGGCTCATTTAAGAATATCCATTACAGACAGTACCCCTTACACCACCACCACCCCCCCAAAAAAATGTGTCCTACTGTTCCTAAGCTGTGTAAGACCATAGATCAGCTGTAGCAGAGAAAAAGGCAAGCTCGAGAAAATGGTGAGCGTCCATTCGACATAAGTGAGGTAGCTCTGATTTTTCCAGCTTCCTACCGGAAAAAGTATCAATTAGAAAGTGTTAGAAAAGGACCTCAAAAAGGACGCAGAGAACTATTCATAAGTTGTGTCCAAAGAAGGAGTAGTTAAAATGTTCTATTAAAGCTGTATTTGGGAGTAACTAGGTATTTGACCTAGCTAGTTTTTATGAAAAGACTTTTTTTTTCCCTGAAAATAGTGATTTAACATTGATAAATTAAAAGGGAAAGGTGGAGAGGCAAATCAAGTTCTGGCAAAAAATTATTTTGATTTTCAATGAAAAATTGATGTTTCCCATAGACTGAATGCAATTAAAATGCTGCTTTTTCGACCTTTCTTTTTCTTTATCTGAGTATATAGGAAAATCCATTTCCCGTCCAGACCCCTGGTGACTAAAGTCACTCACAAGGTGTGATTTGTAGGGCTTTCTCTGTTTTGTTGCTCCAGAATTAAAACCAAGAAGAGTCTTTCTCATTGTAGTTTAGTGGGTTTGCTCCTGCTGAAATCCACAACGGCAAATGCTGATCTCTGTGCGCGTGTTTATAAAATATGAAGAAGAAATGCAGCATGATATTAAATGAAAAGTAAATCAGAGTGATAATTAATAATAAAGGCTGCTGAATATTCTGAATCTTTGAAAAGCCTTGCTTTTTCCCCCCCTGGATCCAGTGAGCACTCACTCGTATGAATAACATTACATGCATGAGTAATCCCTTTGAACTCAATGAAACCCAAGTTAAGTATGTAGAAGAGGCCCATGCAGGATTGGGACCAGGAGCTTTAGCACTGAGCTAAGGGAAGCTGTAGTATTTATGTTTGTACTGTTGCTTAATTGTAAAGTAGATGTAAATAGTAAGTCTTCCCTGTTCTAGTCTGTCTGGGCTTGGCTAGAAGAGATACCCTCCTGGTACCTAAATCCTTCTGGACTCCTGAATTTCTGGCCTTTAATATGTGATATTTAGCTTTCAGAAAGCAAATAACAACCATTGTACACTTTTGTTACACCTTTCTCCTGAGATTCTTCCAAAGCACTTTTGATAACATTAACTGTTGAGACCTGACGACTCCTCTGGTGAGGATAGGCTTTCAGATTTGCTGTTTCTCCTTCTTCCCCTCTCTGATTCTGTATATATTCTTCACCTGCCTGATGATATTTGGACCTTCCATAAAGCTTCACCTCCTAGAAACGTGTTTATATAAGAAGCTGAGTTTCCATTTCACATCTTTTCTAGAAATAAATTTCTAATCTGTTCAGTCTTAAAATTAAGAAAAAAAAATTATAAAAATCTTATGTTTTTTGAGGGAAGCAATTCAGTATGTTTCAATGTTTGTTTTTGAGAGTACTGGGTGCTCAATTTTTATTTTATAGACAACTGGGTAGATAAAGGGGGAGTCTAATTTAGAGTATTGTGCCCAATATCACATAAATCATCAGTGTTAGAAGCAAGAATAAGAAAACAGGGGTACCAAATCCCTTGCTTTATGTCCTGGCTGACACTTGTAGTAGGAGAGACACGAACTGCAGCAGCGGAGACGGTGTGAGGATTTGCTGCCTTAACATATAGAACGTTTTCCATAAGCTGAGTTTCATGAGTCAGCATTTTGGAGGGCAATAACTTACAGTAATAAACAGGGAGAGAACACCAAGTTTGTGTGGGTAAATTTGGTTCTAAAGTGAGTGATGTACTTCGTGGTAATCAGGTACAGTTGTGATTTGAACACTTTAAAGCCTGTGAAATATGTTCCCTGTTGGATGATTCCAGCTTACTTTTTTTTTCCTATCTTTTATTTTCAGGTTTTGGTTTTTTTTTAAATTTTCCCTCCTCCCCTTCCCTCTAGCTTTAACTGTCTTTAAGGACAGATACCTCAGTATGGTGTTCTGTGTTGCCACTACAGAGAAAGGCCAGTGCAAAATGGAGAGGAAGAATACAAATTTCCCTGGTTTTGTGAGTTGTAGAGGGAAGCTGCTGTGTCCTCTTTATGGAGGATGTAGGGAGGGAAGAGGGGGAAAATGATAAACCAGATTCAGAAACAGCAGTGCCATGTAAATTTTTTCCCATCCCTATGTCTTTCTGCTCAGTGGAGTCTTGGAGCAGATTCAGGCTTTTCATGTTCACAGAGAATTGGAAGCTTAGATCTCTGACCTTTTTAAAATCCATTTTGAGTCTCATCTTTCAGAGATTTAAACAAAAGATTTTGACCTAAAGGGCCATTGTTTTACACTTTCTGATAGAGGGGATAAGAAAGACTGAGAGGAAGGAGGGCAGAAACAAAAATTATCTGAAATGGGACCTGCTGCTTCTGGTGGTAATTTTGCAAGTGGGAGAGATGTGTAAAGAATGCAAGCTGCTGCTTTAAGCCTGTAGCAGGAAATGAGGCAAGAAGATTTGGGGTACAGGAAGAACCACTGTTGAGATAATACTGCTTTCCTTACTATAGTCAAGCTCAGTGTTAGCGGAAAAGGGTTCTCCTGTCTCATCGTTGCCACCCTAATCAACTGGTTTTATTGCTTTTATATTTAGACCCTGAAGAAATGTCTCACATAGCAGAACCTCAAAGAGGGACAAGTTGTGTGGTGCGACCATTGGGCATGGTGTGAGCTGAGACCACTCAGTATCTGAGCTTGAAATCTTCATTCTTGATGGTGATTTTCTTTTCTTGCAGTCCTTTCAAATGGAACATTAGTAGTATCTGAAAAAGATTCCCCACCCCCCTACACCCCAAGCCTTCTTTACTTTCCTTCTCTCTCATTTTTCTTTCAAATATGTCTGTTTCTGTTTGGAGCAGATTTTGTGTTGCTTATTGGCAAACAGACAGGATTAAATTCTTCACACCCCTTCTTTTCCTTACTGACCCACCCAAATATCGACCCACTCAAAGAATTAAAAATGGAAATACACTGATAGGGAATCCTCTGTAGCTGGGAACATTGGAAGGCGATGTGTCCTTTCCCTGCCCACTCTAGATGGACCTGCATGGTAAGGAAATGTGCTATCATTGGAGTTTCATCTCTCCTCTTCAGTAGGAAATGTCAGTGGGTGTGGAGAGAGGTATGCATCTGACACAACAGATGCAAAAGGGGGAGGAAAGATTTGCTCCCCAGTGAGGCCATGTGTGAGGGGCTCACCCCAGACCGCAGAAAAGGCTAGAGCTCCGCTCCCTCCCATTCTCACTTGCCCAGCTGCAGTAGCCTGTAACACATACGAACGTATTCAGTAAACGCTCAGAATGGCTCCAATTGGAGTTGTCTGGTGGGAGGAGTGGGGTGAGGCAAACCTTCTTTTTGCTTGGATTTGAGCAATGTTTTTCATCTTGTTTCCACAGAAAACACAGCTTATTCAGTCACACAGCCAACCCACATCTGTTTGTTCACCTGCTTCCGCATTACCCCCGTTTCCGTCTACACTCCCCGATGACATTTTTGGACCTATCGATTGGTTTCAACCACATTTAAAAAACCCTGAAGGTTTTGATTGCAATTCCACCAGTTGTGCAAAAATTGGCAGAGAAAAGGGATACAACTGCATTTCCCTGTTGAGAAGGTGGTGGGCAGAGTTCAGCCAGGACAGCAGATGTCCAGTCTGCGCCCAATGTGTACCAGCCAACGCAACTGGCGTGCACAGTTTGCTACAGAGCTCAGTCTTTTCGACATTGTAGAATTTATGGAACAGTCTGGATTACTGAGATGGGAGAGCATAGGAGGCCTAAGACACAAATCTGTAGCAAGCCAACTTCATTAGTTTGGCTTCATACTTTAAGAAAGCAATCATTACTTCCAACACTTTCACAATATGTAGAAGATATGCCACTTAGCTAAGAAAAATGCCAAGTCCCTGAAAAATACCAGTATCATTGAAAGACTCAGGATATGTACAGTCAGTCTTGAGTGCATTGAGGCAAACAGAGGAAAAGTTAGCTGAGCTCCAGCAAAGCAGCCACTTTGGGATAGTTTGGAGTAAAAACATTAAGATCTAAATATAGGGCAGAAGGTGCTGTATTGAAGAGAAGAAATCTTCTCCAAGCCATAATCAAAATGTGGAACTAGTTGTTGCAGGACATTGTGAAGATCAAAAAGTATTCCTGGAGTGGGAGGTTTAAATAAATAAATAAATAAAAGTACTAGGCAAATTGGTACTAGGCAAGTTTCCAGAGAAGAAATCTGTGGTGACTCTTAGATACGATTACCGACATAACCTATTTCTAAGAAATTTCCATAATTGCTGATATCCAGAGGATAAGAGGCTCTGGCGAGGAGGGATTGACTTGTGCTCTTTCTTAGCCTTCATACATAAACATCTCCTGATTACTGTCTGAAATAGGTGCTGGGCTTGAGGAATAATTAGTAGGGTCTAGCACTGCTGTTTTCATTATTTCATCCTGATTTGTTGAGTATTCTGAGTGCTACTGAGGCAAGGAGTGAAGCTTGAACCAGAATTCACTGGGAAGGAGCCATGGACAGATTGACAAAGCTGCTGTGGGTTGAGAAACTTATAATTGCAGCAGTTTATGATGACCTTTAAAAATGGGCATTGGAACCTTGAATTCAAGGGGGAAGCCATTAACCCTTTTGCAGAGATTAAAAATAATGTCATAGGGTATTTTGAAGTTTGCAAAAGTTTTCCTCCTGGTGACATACTTTCCTTTGGGTCTGATCTGAAAAGCTTTGCATTCTCCCAGGGGCTTAGCTTCAAATAACAGAGAAGAGTGCAGGGAAAGAAGCTGCTTTCACACTTCATAAAAGCAGGACAACTTTCCGCCAGGGAGCCAGCAAGTAGAGTCCCTGCAGGACCTGCAAAGGTGTGTTTAAAACAAAAGTGAAGCAGGTTAACAGACAACTGCAGTGGTTAGATCCAAGGGGCCAAGTGTTTTCTGTGTATAATAATCTGCTTATTGCAATAGTGACATCAGCAGAGTTTTGCTCATTTATTCTGTCTGTGGTTCCACCCAGCCTTTTGTTTGTGAAAACAAGAAAAACTTGGTAATAAGGCATTCTCACATCATAAAATATTTCAGTACTGCAGAGCTACATGAAAATCTCAAAGTATTTGGAAAACATGGAGGTTTTTTTCTTAAGAAGGGCAAAAATATGTAACTTGATGAGAACAGTAGTAGATTTCCTTACGGTTTGATGGTAATTGTAGTCTTAAATGTACTGAGGCTGCTAAGATTTTGGGGAGAGAGGGGAACTTGTTCCTTCCCTAGTGTGTGAGTGGGGAAACCGAGACAAGGAAGGTTGAAAGGACCTCCTGGAAGATGTCTATGGTGAACTTCTGAGCTTGCCTTTTTTGAAAAAAAAAGCAAAAAAAAAAAAAGCTTTTACTTTTAGAGTCTCCTTTATCAGTGTTGTGGCTAAATATATTTTTCTTTCCAAATTCAAGATGAAATTGTTTTGATAAGAACTCAATGAGAGTGAATTACCACTTACTGCACACAGTGATGAGGAACTACCATGTAACTGCTCGGTGGTACCCTGAGAAACTTCGCACCACTCAAAGGAAAAGCCCCACCCATTGTGTCACCTCTGTGCAGGATGGTGGTCGCGGCTCCCTATGAGCTTTGAACTGGTGCCTCTCTTGAGATCCAGTGGTCCCAGCCCACAGCTTTTCCAGGTACCATTTATTATCAAGGTGGCTTTTGTTCCTGTGGTGCAGCATACTTCATCTTACCCTTCAGAGCACAGTGCTGAAGTGAAAAGTGCAGATATTACGTGGACAAGATGAAGAAAGGATAGTAAACCCTGTACCAGCAGCATGGATTGTTTGACCCAATATGAACAGTTTTTCCTTCTTTCTAGGATGAATAGATATACCTGCTATGAGGGTCTGTGGTGGTCAGAAGCCTGATAAGAAAAATAGGGGCTGGCTCATCTCTTGTTCTGAGCAACTTGCTTGACTGCAATGGGCATAGTGTTCTCTCTGGTTTCAACATCCAGAGCACAAAATGTGCACTCTGCCCTTGCAGGCAGCAGCAGGAGACATTATTTTCCCCATTAAGGTTCTGGAGTCTGAATAACTGCTTTATCCCCAGGATGGCCAATCGGTCAGTGGGGTACCTTTTCTTCCACAGCTGCCCACAGAGGCGGTGGGCAGAAAGGAGAGACCAGCAGAGATTAATCTTCTTCCAACTCCCTGTCCTTTCCTTGCTTTCCCCAGATACAAACAAGACACCTCAGTGTAGCTGCTGAGACACGTACTGGGGGACAGTGAGGGGTCCAGGCACAGAGGCAGCAGCCCAGAGCTCCCCTAGAACATGTTAGAGGAGCCGCAACTTCTCTCGTGCCATCTTAGATTCAAACAGAGCTTGTCCATGTCGAGTGGGACATGCCAGCAAGGCTGTGGTGCTGGCTCGGAGGATTTTGATGACGGTACTTTTTCTGGGGTTAAAGGGAAAAACAGACCAGCAGTGTGGGACACTGGAGTTTGAAACAGGAGCTTATCATGAACACAGAATGAAAGCAGATGACAGTTACTTTTATCTATTTGTCTTCATTTCTGTGGATTCCCCCTTCACCCACACCCACCCTCCTCCCATCCCTTTCTTTTGGGTGAATAGCAGTTTTTGAACAATCTGTTAGTAGTTGCCAGCTCAGCTCCTTTGCTTTTGAGCCATATTTATCACTCATTTCCTGATTTCTTACAAAAGACCTGCTGCCTTTGAGTTTTACAGAGGGGTCTCTTTTCTGCAAGAAAAGGAGGAAGAAATACAGGGAAGCTGTTTGCTCAAAATCTGGAAAAGGAAAGAGCTTCCCCTCACCTTGTTGGTCTGACTGACCTTTTTCCCAGCTCTCACGCAAATTGAAATCAATTTTTTTTGTCTGTCTATCCCTTCTTGGTCTATATATCAGCTTTACATCACAGATAATCATTATTGAGAAAATCCTAGTACAGTGCACTAGTTGGAAAGGATCTTGAAAGAGTGCCTGTTCAGCTGCAAGGCAGGACCAGACGTATCTAATTGATGGATAATTAGAATCCAGCAGTCTATGAGTGGATCCATCAGAAGATTTGGATTTCTAAACTGCTGCTGCTGAGCTATCCTTAAGAAGGACAGGCTTCAGCTACAACAGCTGCCACCTCAGGAATGCCTTGCCCAGACCCATAGTCTCTCTGGCTCAGGCTAATAGATGTTAACCCAATTGCTCCGGGTTCTATTTCCAAATCAAGCCACGTTTGTTTCTGACAGTTGGCCTCCCTCGAGAGGACTGAGCAGTGCCCATTAGTGGAGTGAGCCCTGGGACTCAAGAAAGCACAGCGCACAGTGAGCTTCTCTGCTGGCTGTTGTAATATAGAGGCTTTTATCCACCCTGACACAAATGCTGGAGCAGCAGTTCCCAAAAGAGGCATTTTGGGACTGCAGCTAAGGAAGGCATCAGTGGAAATGTGTGGGAACTTCTGATCTAAAGAGTAGCATGAACTGTGGGTGTAAGCCCACAATGACACCCTCAGAGAGAACAGAAATATGCAGACCCTGAAGGGACCTGGCCTTCCCTATCAGTGGGAAATTTAACCCAGCTAAAGAAATAAACCATCCCTTGTGATGTGGTATGTGTTTCTGAATTCATCTGAACCCCTGTATTTGGGTCATTTGGGCCAACAAGGAAGAGAGAGAGGCAAAAAAACACAGGTCTTTCATTTTCCTTTCACCCGACCCTCTTTTATATATGTGATTTACCTCCCAAAATTTCTATGGAGGGAAGATCTGGCTTTTTAGATGCAGAAGAGCCGAGTCCCAAAGAAGATAAATGACTTAATATTATCCTACAGTGACTGAGACATGAAAAGAACGCAGGTGTCCTGACTTTCCCCAACTTTTCTCGCTTTTCACTCTGTTCTCTCCATTTCTGCAAAGTGGTTGTGCACTTTAGTCCATGGGAACTGCCATGCTTTATACTCACTGAATCCAGCTTTTAAATTTGGATCTGACTGGTAGACCTTCCTCTTGAGTCCCTGGAATTTACAGTCCCTCCTCTCCACATTTAATTGTGTTTGTAAATAACCAGTATATCTTTTGGTGGAAAAATAAAAGTGCAAAGGATCTGTTACAGGGTAGATTTGCAAACTAAATCTTTCTGCTGCAAATAAGGGATAGAGGGGAGGAGTCTTTCGGTGTTTTATTTCCTCCACAATTAAAAAGCTTTCATACTGCTGTAAATAAAATTCCAGTAACCATAGTCCACTGCCAACATGCGGAAATCACTGATTTTGAGGCTGACCAAAACTGTCCTTTTGCACACCTCTGCCATTTACTGGCACTGAGCTGAAACAGAGTTTGAGTGGGGGGCTGAGGTGGGAGGGGGAGTGGCAGATGGCTGTTAGCTCTGTGCCTTGCCTGTGCAGCACCCAGCACAGAGATTTTCTGATTCAAAGGGAAGATTTTGAGGACGTTGCAATGGTAAAAACACACAATTATATGTTGGGTGGCAGGTCATTACTGTGCTGACTGTATTTGTGCTTTAAGAAGCCAGAGAAAAGCCAGTATATCCCAATAGCTAAGAAAGGATTTGCACGCCTGGCTGGGGATCTCAGTGCTTTATCTGCTCTAGTGAACCAAGCCTCCAGCTCCCTAAAATGCAGAGAAATGCAGTCACTCAGGACCTTTTCTTTTGTCGCGAAGTTGCACGGTCCTGGACCAAAAGGAAATTTAAATGGAGAAGGGAAGAACAGAGCCTAGGTGTGGTTGTTCCCCAAGATAGCATGCTCATTAGCTCCTATTCCTAACACTGGACCGCTTTTTGTTGATTGAGTCAGATGTTGATGAAAATACGTTCTCAGTTACACCAATGTTTTCAGCTTTTCATTATTAACACAGAAAACACTTTTTGCCAGACACTTTTTTGTGGCTGAAAACAGAAAAAAGTCATAGGGGAGAAAAAAATATCTATGACTGCTATTAAGCTAGGACATCTTTATTTTCACATGAAGTTTCAGAGCATCATTTCCTGATAGCTGAATATCATGATTGGGGAACCAGCTTCCAGGGTACCTGCCTGTTAGGTCCTGGTCCAAGTTTTGAACCAGGAGGGGCTTCAAAATGGTTCCGGGGGCATGATTAAGACACAAACGAGGTCAGATGATGTTTACTATAGTTTTACTATTGCTACCTAAAAATGACACTAAATGGCGGTAGAGAAAAGGCGGAGGTATAGGAAAGGAGGAAAGAAGAAGCAGAATTTCAGTGAGCTGCAAGAAATAGTATATCACCGCCACGATCGCTCCACATGATGGCTCGACGATCCTCTGGAGTCAACGGCGTCCCATTGATCCATGATTCTCAGGCCTTCGCAACGGTGAGGGTCGATGGTGGTGAGGGGTCCCAACTGCAGTGGGATATAACAGTAATTTATATTTCCTGTTGACTCATAGTTTCACCAATTAATGTGACAGTTACCAGTGCTCATCCAATCATTGTCTGACACGGTTGCTGCATGAGCACCCCCCTTGCCTCTGCTGCACAAGCAGTGCCGGGCCTTGCAAGGCAGGCAAGTTTTGAGAGCAGAGTGTACAGTTGTTTTGAGAACCAAGGACATACATTCTTTGTTATCAGTACACTGGCGACAGAAGTCCTGCGGCAAGCGAGCTTTGAGGCATCTTGTCTTTCTGTCGGGTTCTTACATGGGCTATGCATGGGCTATGGAAGGATCTTTGCACAGTGTCAGTAGCAAGGTTTGAGATACATACAGTGGAAAGTGTCTCATCCCATTTTTTCCATTTCAGCATCTCCTCACCGGTAAGATGTGGGCAAATTGGAGGGAGTTCAGACAAAAGCCACAAAAATGATGAAGGGCCTGTGAAGAGTTGACTTATGAGGAGAGATTAAAAGAACCAAATACGTGTAGCTTGGCTAGGGGGTGACTGAGGGGAGAGGGAGGAAGGGAAGGTGATATTTATCTCCATATATTTGCAAGGATGTAAATTCCAAGACAGGAGATGACCGCTTATGATGGTACAAAGGGAGATTTACTAGAAGTTGTAGTAGGAAATTAAGTAAAGGGAATTTCAGCTGAATGTCAGGAGAATTTTGTTAAGAGTAAGTTAACGATGATAAATATTTATATAATGTTTTGATAGCGAGAAGGGGCAAACAGTGGCAAGGTGATTCCTGCATCAGTTCTCAGTAATAGGGAAGGATTGCTTTCTACCCTGTCTTGCTATTTGAGAAAACGCTTAGTGCAGAGATGGGAAAGTTCTTCCTCCAATATGAGAAGTAGAGATGGGTAAAAATCCTTGTCTAAGCTTAACTGGCTTTTTACTCTAGCAGTAACTTGACCTTGACCATGTTGCCTGGTCAAGTGTTGTGTAAGCCAATTGCTGGTAATCTATTGCTGACATTTGTAAAGAAAAATAGATGGTAGAACTTTTTCCTAGGCAACTCAAGCACAAGATGTGGGTGTCTTCTCATGGCAGAGGTTCATATTCAGAATAACACTGGAGAACTTGCCACTTAATTGGTAAAGAAAATGAAGCCAGCATCTCTGCTTTCCAGCCTGGGATCAATTTGCTACACAGCTCTGTATTAGTGTTCACTGAACTTAACAGGAAATTTCCAATACCAGCCCAAGAAAAGACACCTTCTTGGTAGGGTGGTGGAAAACCAGTAGTTGAGGACCTGGGGGCCTGAGGTGAGAATGCCACTGTTCTGGTGAGAGTACCAGAATGTGCTTTACAAGGGACAATCCCATTCAAGTCTGGTAGGACTACGTAGGATGGGAAGCACTGGTGTCTTCTGTCTCGTGTGTCAACTACAGTGACCCTCATCTGATGCCCACCAAAGCCACATTGGAGTCTTTCACTTGACTTTTTTAAGTAGTGGGGAATCCCGAACATGTTCCGATCTTTACACCCTCTGGCAGAGAAATATTTCACACAACTCAAAACGAAAGCAGGGTGGGTTTCTCTTTATTTTTTTTTTTTTTTTTTTTTTATGCAGTGCTCAGTGTCTGGGACAAAAAAAAACTATTGTCAGATGTGTAAATGCAAATTTAATAAGCACTTAAAAAAAATCCCTTCAAATCAATGCAAAAATATTCCACCATGGAGTCATTTTGATTAAAAAAAAAAAGGAGGGGGGAGGAAAAGGTTGCCTGAAATAAGCAAAATTTCAAGCTAATGGGAATCTCATTCATTATTTAATCCACTCCTTATCTGAAATGTACAAAAAATGGAATCTAATATGGCGTATGTATGTTGTTGTCTTAGCGAAAAGACAGGGGCAAAGGCCTGCAATTTCACTTAATATATTAAATCCTACTGCAGGCTTTGAGCCAGATTAATAACTCTAGCGAGCTAGAAAATCCCAATATATATTTTTTCTAGCTCCATGCATGATGCGGCTTGATTCATAAGCAGCTCTACCGCTGGGCTTTATTAAATACAAATAAAATATCTCTTCTATTGCAAAAGCCCACAAGGTGACAGAAAGAGGAGAAGCGACTGTCCTTGCTAGTTAAAATGTATTTTCTTTGGCTTCCTCCTCTTTACCCCAAGTCCCAGGTCCCTGGAATATTTATACAGACATAACCCTATGCATAGAAACCAGGGGGATAGACTGAAAGGAAAGAATTTGTTCCCGATCACTGGGGCATGCTTGTGAAAAAGACCCTGCAGTATTCCTACCCTCAAGTGGACACGACTCAATTTTATGCCCGCTCAGGAGAAGAGTTTCAGCAGCCCAGCGCGCTCCCTTACAGGCTGGGCTGGCTGGTTTGTGGCCGATTTAAGTATGCTACCAAACGACTCACTGGCAGCTCTGCCACAAAACCCAGGCTGGTGCTTGCTTTTCCAGGCAACATGTCTGAACCCCAGGTTCAGAAAGCAAGAATAGTGTCAGGGAACAAAAAATGACAAGGCTGGTTTAAAAAACATGAGATTGGAACTGGAAAGTGGAGGAGAGAGACTCTGTATTTTTAAGGTTGCTTTGCAAGCCTTTCCTTGTACAGTGACAGTAAAACAAAGGATTTAGGAGAAAAAGAAATATCAAAATTACACTGGCAGTGTAGGTCCAGCCTAAAAATTGTTTGGGAAATCAACCCTATTTCAGACAACACTGAAACACATACTGTATGTCCAGCTAAGGATGTGCTTAAATGCTGTCCTGAAGAGGAAGAATTTTCTCGTGTACTTACCACCTTTTTCTAAATCCAGGCTTCTGTGTGCACAATATTCAAGGCCAAGTTCTTGGGGTCCATAAAGGAGCAAACTGACAGGACTTCCCAGAGACTCAAATTATAACCCATTGCAACCCATTGCTTCAGAGTCTTATAATGCCATAAAAAAACCCCGTGAGTATGCCTTGAGTTTAACAGTGGTAAATCCCTGCATGGGACACCAGCAAAAATCTGGGAACACCAAACTTTTTCACAGAGGTAGATTTACTGAGGTAGATACAGTACAAATATGTAGGAGACAGACTCTGCTCTGGAGAGGTTAGGATCAAAGTAGGCAAGTGAAGTAGCGGAAAAGAGTATCTGTTCTGCAGTGGGCAAACAGAGCTGACCTAATGTAAAGCAGGGGAGAGGATACCAGTTCAAGTACTTTGGGGGAAGATGATGCCCTCTTAAGATTTGATTCGAGCCATCACTTGATATTTCCAAAGCAAATAGAATAATTATAACTTATTTAACTTATTTCTCTGGAGGAAGTGTAGCTTTAAGTGTACTGGAACATGATAAAATAACCTTCCCAATGTAATTTCCCAACTATTTTTTTTTGTTGTTTTGCTTTTTTTTAAAAATCATGGATGTCTAAAGAAGATTGTTTTGGTTTGTTACGTTTTAATTAAAGGAAGAAGAAAAATGGGCACTTAAGATGGTTCTGCAGGTTATCAGATATCTGGCAGTGAAATAAGAAAGTAGTGAGGTTTATTGCTGCTGTTGTTTTTTTTTTCTGGGGGGGGGAAATGCATGTAAAGTTATTTTTAAATCCACATTAGATACTTGATGGAATTTCCACCCACTCCTGGCACAAACCCAAAGATTTCAGTCCTGACTGCACTGAGCTGATGGAAGCACTGTCCAAAGGGACCAAGAATGAGGGCATGGCTCAGGAAGAAGGACAGTTTTCTCTTCTTGTCTGCAAGGCGTGTCATGTTTCTGGTTGGGGGCTGCCCATGAAACTGCTCTGGAGTCACTGCAGCATCCCTGCTGTGCTGTGAGCAACAAATAAGACGTGGACAACCTGAAGGGGTTTGAGGCTGACACAGGCTACTCCTGTGTCATTTCCATAGTTGGGCCAGTTCTCAGGACTGTTGTTGGTGGTCGTTTATTATAGCGTGCATTGGCATGAAAGGGGAAGGTCCTATATGAAGGTAAAAGACCTGGAGTACTTAGTGCTTACCACATGCAAAATGAAAAGATGGTCCTTGACCCGAACTGCTGAGAGATGTGAACACCTGAGAGAGGCCACAGCAAACAGATGGAGGGAGAGCAAGGTAATAGAGAGCGGATTATGACTTGGTTGGGAAGTTGCAGCGATAGCACACCAGCTGCCCCATGGGTGTTGAGTGGTTTGGAAGTGTCACTGCAAAGGTGAGTTTCAAGGAGGGATGGCGAGAAGGACTCTGTAGTAGACGCCTGTGATGTTGGCAGGACTTTCACATCCCTGGTACACAAAGGTCTCTGGACAGTAGAAACAGCTGACATAGCTTTGGGGTTAAGCCAACGCTACCATGCTGTTAGGATGTTTATCTGAACCAACCTTTGCAAAAGGCTCTCTCATGCCTACCTCAATATTAAGGATGCAGAGGCATTTGAGGACAGAAGGCATCATTTCTCCTGACCTTCTAGATATAATAGAGGCCATGGGATTACAGTGATTCCTGCACCAGGCCCCCATCATTTAGGCTGAATCACAGCAGCTCTCTTGGAAAGACATGCAAGGCTAATAAAGACCTTTCAAGGGAGATGGTGTCTCACTTTTATAGGGCCTGTTTGTGGTTGCACAGCATGTGAAATATAGTAAGCATATATTCTTGTATTATTTTTGATTGTTAAATGGGTATAAGGGCCTTTCTGAAAAGCTCAGGGTTTTTGAGGACAATCATGTGTACTGCAGAGGCAGCAACTGAAGGCTAATTTGAAAAATTCACACTGGACACTGGGCTGAGATGTGCCCTTTAAATGATGGTCAGTGACCCAGGAAGAATTTCCTGAGTGCAGGAGGACCTCAGCGGAATTGTTTCATGTCTGCAAGTGTGTGGCTAAGCAGTTTAAATGGAAATAGTACTGAGGGTAGGTATATTGCTTTCCTTTGGCTTGCATTTAAAGTGCTTATCCGGTGTTTCAAACACTCATGATTTTTCACAAACTTAAGTTCAACAGAAGCATTTCCAAACTTTAAAAATAAAAAGTCAGTAAAATTCCAAATCCTTGTTATAATTTATAATTTTGTCCTTTTTGTGCCCCAAATGCCATGTTACCTCTTCCTTTTGTATGGTCCCCTTCATTCAAAAGGTCCACAGATGTTAAAGTTGACTGGGAGCATAAGCAATGAGACTTTAGCTAAAGCGGTAAGATTCGGCAGCTGGGTTTTGTCAGTGTCACAGAGCTGCTTTAGGAGCCTTGAGTGGGACATGAGAACTTAATAAAAAGGAGGAGTCAGGGAGAGGGGTGGCATTTGGTTTCACAAATGCATTAGCTACCTTGTCTAGCTATATGCTAGTCAATGACAGGAAGTATGTTTTCTTTTGAAACAGTTTTGATCATACCAGAGTCCTGATCATATTTGGACACTCTAAATGGAACTGGAAAATAAAAATTAACTATAAATTATAGTTTAAATTATCCCCAGAAACGATGAAAGTAACTGAGCCTGATACTGTTGTCAGCATTCTTCTAAACTTTCCCCATCCATTACAAACCCTTTTCTGTGCTGAGATCATGTCTGTCTAGTTTGTAAACTCTGAGCATACAGTCCAAAACCACACTATTTCAGGCACTGCTAAGAAATTGTGCTAGGACTAGGACAGAAAATTGATTAGTCGGTTTTCTCTGTTCCGACTTAAGAGAGGAGTGAAGCAGTAAATAGCGTTAATGCTGAAAAGTGAATTAGATTTCTAACACTGTTTCTGCTTTAATAGTTTTTTCCATTTGCTAATAGCCCAGATAATAGCAACTGCCCTCCAATAACATGTGTTGTTTTGTTTGTATCTTTCTTCTGACAGCATCTTTTTAAAACAACATGTTACAGCTCATTCATGAAATAGTTACCAATTCTGTGCTTGTTTGTTTCTTCAGGCAAGCTAAGTATGTCTTTGTTAACACTGGCTGTCAGGCATTGTGTACCTGCAGGCTGTGCTTAGCTCCCTCCTTTTAAGGGTCTCTCAGTCAATTAAAATTGCAGATACAAATTTCAGGTGCTTTGAAACATGGCTTTCAAATCCAAATGCCGATTTCACACTTTGTTAGGAAGCTGAGCTGGACGGAGACCAGTGGTGGCGGCTGCTCTTTCCCTGTGCTGGCCGAGCAGGAGTGTCCCTTGAATGCTGAGGATGCTGAGCCAGATTGGAGTCGGAGCTCTACAAGCAGGATTATTTTGGCGTCACCTGTTCCAGAGCTGCTATCATATTCCTCTCATAAATTCCTCCTTAAGCATACTTCTACCCTCCACGCTGTTCTTGTCAATTCTAGTTTTCTTATCTCCTCATTGCTGTATTTGAACACTTTCCAATAGTGTCCTAACCAGCTGGGCTATTATGTCACCTGTAGCTAATTTTCTTTATCATTATCTCTGCAGCAGAGTGAGCGAGGGTAGTGTTTTGATAGGGTTTCTTTTGTTTCTGCCTTTGCAATACATGTGCTGTTCCATGTGAGCATTTGAAGCAGGAGCTTAAATTGGCAACAAGAATTTGGTGTGTCCAGAATGCTCCTTTGTTCCTGTGTTCTTTCCAAAATACTATATTTGTCTTGAAAATTATGGTTCCTGGTTAAGTTATCCATATGGAGAAAAAGTCTGTTGGTCTTTCAGAGCTTGTCAAATACAGTCCGCAATGTACAGCACTAGGCCTCTTCCACATGCCTTGTCCATGCCTTTTAGGTATTCCCCATGTGTCCTTTGATGATTAAGTGACAATCTGTGGTTTGGGATTGCCTGGCAAATTCCTTTTCTTTCATCGTACCTGTCTTCCCAGCCCACCCCATCGGTCTGTTTTATCCAAGCATTTCAATGCCTAAATTATTAGCAAACTAGGGCAGAGGTCATTTACTTTGGGGTGTCTATTCAGTACTTTTCCCAAGTATTTAATCTCAAATTGGTGACTCTAAAGCTACAGTAATTTGTAATTGCAATTACTGAGTGGTGACAGTTAAATGGTAAGTAATAAGAGCCTTTTAGCTACATACTGTGTTTTATCCTAGTTTATCACTGACATTTCATTCAAAGAATAAATCTCATAAAGTTTAATTTTGTAGATATAGCCAGTTAGACCAGAAGTGTTTGCAGAGAAGTGCTACTCGGTTGTTTCTGACACAGTATCCCTGGCAAAATACATGTTTAATTATACTATGTTCTTTCAACGTATTTGGGTAGTTCAAAGACCTATGACCTTTTTTTTTTTAGCTTCTCTAATTTATTTAAGTTAAGTGAATGTTACTTGGAGCTGTTACTTATTTGGATCTCAGAATATCCATCTAGCTTTTTTGTTAATTGAAATACTGTAGTTGGAATTTGTATCTTTTAGAAAGGAAACTGATGAAATTGGCATGGAATAATTATTTCTTAAGCATGTTCTCAAATCCATTTGGATAGCCAAATTCCTTGTTCTGCGACAGCGTACAAGGCCTGTACCTAATCCCTGGGTGACAGAACTCACAGTTACCTAGGAGGGAAAGATCCCTTGCTGTGTATCCCTGGGAAGGACTCCTCTCTCCTTTGTTATAAGGACAGTTGTGATTGTTTGACATTTTATAAGACTGGTTTACACTCCTAGTGCACACAATTCTCATTTAGCAGATGCTTTGACTTGCTGGTACTTGTATCCTTTTCAGGTCTGTGTCTCTTCCTTTAGTTGAAACTTTTCTGAATTGGGAAGCAAATGCTGCTGCTGCAGGGATGCCTGCTTCCCCCATCCCTAAGCGAGACATCCATTCCAAGTTCTGCAGGGAAGCAAATAGAGTTTGGTGAGATGAGCATGGGAAAAAGTTTCTGGAGTGCAAATGGGATGTTTGATAAATTACTGGCGAGCGTACTATTTGTTGTACTTTGATTGTGATTCGTCCAGGCATCACCCTGTTTTTTTCTGAGGTTATTTTCTTGAGATTAAGCAAAGCATAATAGTGTGATGGAGTTGAAGTTTACAGGGAAAGAGGTTAGGACATTCATTAAACTTTTCTGTGTTTATCTCACTCTTCTTGCAAGACAATTTCTTTTGAAGCCAAAGCCAGATACTTGAATGAAAAATGACCCATCTTTTTAGCTCTCCTATCCACCACATCTCATGAAAATTGACCTCTCCATTAGATCAACTGATCAGCGGAGCATAACCCAGGTTTAATGGCCGTCAAAGGGAAAACCAATTTAGTTTCAGCTACTTCGAAAGGAGTGCATCTGCAGGACTTTGAGCAGACCGATCAGATTTTTTTTTTGTAGTTGTTGTGCCAAGTCTTTGCTAAATTTCAAGTAATGATCTCTCGCAGCTGTCCCTTTACTACTGGTTCTTTGTGCTAAAAATAAGTTACTGGGTGTTTCACAGGAGGTGCTGTCAAAGCCTGGACTTATGTGTATGCATGAGGACTATCATGTCACCCTTTTGAGGTACAGATAAGGGATCTATCGTTTCTTCAACCTGCTAAGATTCTTGCATTTCTTTTCAAGTGTCAAAGAGGATTCACTTAGCTGAAGTAACACAATTTTCTCAGTCTATTGTCTTCTGGATATATAATTCATTTCCATCACAGAGCGAGTTCTAAAGCTAAATAAGCTATTTCACATGCTGTAATTTTTTTTCAGCTAGCTCCATGTGCTTCTGCTTCTTTCTGAAATTCATCATGGGATCCAGCCTTGACCATATACGAGAGCTGCAGTACTGTATATGTTAGGAGGGTTGGTAGGTTAGTTTATTTTTTGGTAGAGCAGAGTTAAACACTTAGACATGGATCTAAGAAGAAGGTTTGGGAACTACCAGACTAATATGATATGGATAAATCAAGCTGATAAGGATTCCATTTTCCTGTGGGGTTCTGATCAGCATTTCTCATGAGTAATTTGAATATACCCTGACCTAGATCTCCATACCACTGTAAGGTTTCAGTGCAAAGTACTTGTTAAATCACATTATTCTCAATTCATAAGAGCTCCTAGTTGGTTTGGGTTTGTTTTTTTTTATTTTGTTCCTTCTCCTGTTGCATCTCTTTCAAGTGTCCAATTGTACTCTGCAACTTCTGTGGCTTTGGGACAGGGTAAAAAAAGATATAAATAAAAAATTATAATTTGGGACCTAGCACAAATATTCCTCATTCTTGTTCCAGGGATATTTGTGTCTCTGCAGAGTCTGATCTAGTGGAACTCATTGCCATATGAGTACAGTCAACAATAATAATTTTATAGGCTTTAAACACAGAAAAGAGGAGAAAAATGCATGGAGAAACTAGTAAACAAAAGAAGGAAACATTTTAAAACAGAGTAATGCAAAGCTTCCAAAAATGCAAAGCTTCCAAATGCATGACTTAAACCAACCTTTTAATGATTAGGCTTTAGGAGGAAAGTTTCCATGGGAACATATTATCTCATCAGTCTCTACTTCAGTGTTCCCTGTGTCCTCAATTGAAACAGCTGGAACTAGCTAATTTATGCCATTTCATTTGTTTTTCATTGTATGAAACTTTTTTCTGTGTGTGTTTCAACTGCAACACCAAAAAGTCAGTCTCTTTCTCTCCTCCTCCTTCTTTCTTGGCCCAATGAATGTTTAATTATTTATACAAGTGGAGTATCTCCAAGAGAAGAGACGGAGAGAGAGAGAGAGGGAGGCAGTAAAATGGAGAGAAATTGTTTTAGCTTTGCTGGTGTGGAGTTGATCCCAGTCTTGAAATAAATATCAGCCTTTTTGTACTTGATTATTTACCAGTTAGAAAAAAAAAGGGAAAAAAAAAAAAGAAGAGAAAAATCATGAACCTCTGATAAATAATTCAGGCTCCTCCATCTGTGAAAATGTTGGATTTGGCCTAATTTTCCTTATAAACAAAGACCATCATCTGCTCCAGAAAATAAAATCCGCAGAATTTAAGTTCTGAAGGGGCATTTTTTCCCTGCCAAGATCTGACATATTTTTCCACACACACACACACAATTGAAAAGCCAAACCAGGAAATTACAACAGAAAATTAGGCAAGCTACCTTTCATTCCTATTTATGGTAAAATGTCAGTTAGTTAGGCCTATGTTGTTGAAAAACAGGTAGACAAGAAAAGAGTTGTTGAGCTTTGCCAGGTTTTGCTCTTCATTGTCTAAATCCCTGGGGCAGCAAATGTTAGATACTGGATACTCAACTAGAAAGGAGACTTCATCATTAAGGGTTGTGACGGAGCTTGAAGAAGGACAAGAAATAACTCCACTTTGGTCTTTATTCTGTATTGCAGAGAATGGACATCTCTTTTGGATTTAAAATCCTTATGATTAGTAGTTTTAGCAATTCTACGTCTTCCCTGGGGATTTTGTCTTCAGAACTCTAGAGGGATACCTGGGTGCAAGTAGATGTTATTATTTGCAGGTCACCTGATGTTAATGAACTCATAGAGACCAGCTGCAGCCCTGAGTAGTTTCTGGGACAGAGGTTCCAGGTGATAAAGGGCTGAGGAGTAGGACAGCCTGAGGTTCAGATGAAATGGGACCTCACCATGGGCCAGTTTATGACCATGAAATGGCTAAAGTCTTATCTTCTATGTTTGAAGTAAAAGTGGGAAGGTAATGGCATGCAGCTGACTTTTCAAGGTTTTAAGAGTTTATACACTTAAGGGTGGTTAAATGCTAGTGGAAAGGCTTGTGGGAAACTGATATGGGCATGGAAGGAAGGTGTACCAGGCTGCAAACCTTGGTGTATATTCTAGGAAATAGTGTTCAGGCCTGAATTTATAGGCTTTAAAAGGACAGGGAAGTTGCAAGGAAGGGAGTCTTGATCCACAACTTAGCAAACTGCAGCAAGAAAAAATGGTTGAGGGAACTCTGAGAGCCCTTGGGTAGAAAAAGTTGTGTGATGCTATAGGAACATCAGACCCATGGCAAATGCTTCTTTCCATTTGGCTTGTTACTTTCATTTCACAGAGGTTCAGGGG
>KZ507966.1:19459-37490 GCA_002844005.1 Limosa lapponica baueri | reverse complement strand
AGAGCTTTTTGCCAGAGAAGTGCAGTGATCTCTGTGGCTGGAAAAAGGACTTAGCATAGCTGAATGGAGCTAAACTGGAAAAAATAGTTTCCAGAAGTGAACAAAGGTGTGTCCTGGTTGAAAGAAGGGAAGGGTGTTGGAGTTCAGGCACTGTACGAAGTGGAGAGAGGGGTTGGGTTCCTGGCGGTGTTTCTAGTTTCTCAGTGATTTCAGGCTAATAGCTGCACATTTTTCCATGCCTCAGTTTTGCCATAAGAATACATCAGGGTGGGTTCAGCACCCACTACTCGTCCTCTTCTGTCCCCTCCAGTCCAGGGCCTTTGCACTGAAACTGCCTCTTGCCCCAGCCCATCCAGACCTCACATTTCCCTTGAGATAAGGGACTTGGAGACTTGCTGGTAACTTGAGTTAGAGCTAGAAGTGGTTTGGGGGTGGGTTACTGTAACATCCAAATCAAGAGCTATTCTGTCAGTGTTTTCTGGCCTCATTTGCTGGCACAGAGAAGGGTCATAGCTTTGAATTAGGAAGCTGCAAACTAAATGTATGAAGCCATTTACTGCAGTACTTCTTGGGTCTTTGGCTTTTTATTGGCTCCTTCGTTTCTGCTGTCAATGGCTGCTGGGCCAACTCTATCTCAAGAAGTCATGCTGTATTGTGAACCTGGGTGTTATATTTTCTATTTTACTTCTCAGCCAAGGCCTAGTTCCACTACCCTAATGCTGTTATGCCTCAAGATTGTTTTTCAAGGGACAGCAGAAGGTAGACAGAGTTTACCTCTTGCTTCTGAGGCCATCTTCAAAGCTGAGGAGCCCAGACTATAATTTTGTTTTCAGGGAAGCTGTAGCTATTTTGCCATTGATTTCAGTGGAGCCAGAACTTCAGGGCTTATTTCATAGGCTGTGGTCAGACAGAAAAGTTGAAAAGAACAGGATCTCTCTTGTGGGTCTTTCATGGCCTAACAAGAGCCTGAAAATTACCTCTGGCTTTGCTAGTGCCACATCTCCCCTCAGGAGGCATGCAGAGATCATTCCAGGATGCTCCAAGCAGGCAAGGAGGAGGATGGGGGTGGGGGGAGTCTAAATGAGACTCCACGTCTCCAGAGATTGTTTCCGTGGCTTAAATTATTTTAATTAATAAATAAATAAATTGGATTGAAAGTTGCCCGGGAGAGAGGCTGAAGTTCTGAGATATTTTTAACCCCCCACTCCTCCCTCCTCTGATTTTGTTTTGCTTTATCTCTGAGTGGGATCTGCTGGTTGCTGGGTACTGTTGTGTGTGTCTTGGTCTGGACTAATGAGACTTTACTGTGATGGAAAGCTCACAGCAAGGGCAGAGATGGGTTTGGCTGTTACGCTCAGGGCTTGTGTGCAACATAGGGTACCAGCTGGGCAAGGGAGGGTGACTTTAAAGGCCAGTTTTGTTACAGCCTCACAATTTAGAAATAATTAAGTGCCACACTGACAATGAAAGGTTTTAAGCACAGGCTTGGGGGCTGTGCAAAACTGAGCTGGTCAAATGGCAAACTGCTTTGTGTTGCTTTCTTTCACTTTGCTACGGTTCACTTACTTACAATGTGCACTGAGCTCCGAGAAGCCACCTACCCACAACACTGGGTCCTACCTAAATCCATAAAAAAAAGCAGGTCAGGCTTAGAACACCCAAGCAGAAAAAGCTTGGGTATCCCAAAGACTAGCATGGCATTCAGTATGGATAGAAAAGACATTTCTGGGGAGTCTTCTGTCTGAACTCTTTAAAGCAACATAGCAGAGAGCAATACTTAGGAAGACAAGGGATAAATGTGGTCTATTGTCCCATACAGAGGACACCTATTTGTCAGTAGTCTTGTACTCTACTGGTATGTAATGTAGGAGCTCTCTGTCTAAAAGCATAAATCTTGCTTGATTGCCATGGAGGATTTGTCTTGTGAACAGAACCAGAAGTGAACTTATAAGCCCAGTGGTTGGTCCTCAAAATGAGAAAGTGACTGTATCATCAGGGAAGCCCAGCGTGGTCCTAGATGGTTGTCAGCATATTGCAGCCTTCAAATCTATGCATTGTTTAATTTTTCAAAAAAGCCTCTTAATTGAAATATCAGCCACTGATGAAAATATACTTTTTGCCTACCACAGGCACAATGAGATCAATTCAGCAGTACTCTTGACATAACAGTTTCTTATGGCAAAGTCCTGCAAAACTCAATAGGAATAAAATCATCAGGATTCTGTAGAAACAGCTCTGAGAGGGCATATAATCTATTTGGTAATGTTTAGATCTCATGGATAGATAGCTATGAATGTTTCAATATATCCTAAAGATTTTTCTAAGATCACAGTCAACTCAAATCCTACAGCTGTATATACATCCAAGTTTTCTCTCTCGTATATCTGTAGATAGTATATCTATTTGTTGTACACAAGATAGCTATGTAAGTGAAAAAGATTAATCCAAGTGAGGAGGGGACCTTGTGTGTTCACCGATGACTTGAAAATTATACTCGTATAATTGAATCTTGCTAGAACTGCTTGACTAAACCAACGGTCTGTTTCTACCTCCAGATAACATTCAGTTATGGGTCTTACAGAACAAGTCCAAAATTCTGCATAAACGATATGTACAGAATAAACTGAGTTTCTTCTCAGTTTTGTTCCTATGCAGTTGACTTATGCCTAGAAGCATGAGGGTTATTTCCCCAGCATTTCTTATCCGAGACAGTGCAACTGTGGATGTTCTTATTATGCATATAAATGTCTAATCCTATTTGGAATTACGGTAAGGTCTTGGCTTTCGTGGAACCTTGTGGCAATTTGTTGCACTGGGTAATTATGCAGTGTAGTTAAAAAATAAATAAAAATCTTTTGTCTGCTTCAAATGCATTCTCCCTTTTAGTTTAGTGAGACTCTCCCTTAAACTGGTAATATATGCATATATATTTTTTGCAGGAATTTCACAGAAAGCCTGCTGATCAGGATAATGGTTTCCTGGAAGAACAAGGACTGTGCTTTCTGATCTCAGGAATTTCTTTCTGGGCACCTGTTTCTTCAAATTTTGAGCATATGTGTTTGTCTGAATATTGCTACAACATGAAAAAAAAATAGATGTAGTTACACATTCAGTTTATGTAACATGATTCTGGAGTTGCAGGTTACGATCGAAAAAAAAAAAGGGTTTGAAAGAATATGTAAAAACGGATGCTGCTGGGAAGCATATCTGGGAACATGATGGATCTTCCATCAGTAGGGGATCTTCACATGAAAATTAGATTGTTTTTTAAGGTGTGCTTTATCCTAGACAAAATAGAGGGACCTGATGCAGAAACTATTGTTTGAGATTCTATGGGAATGTTTTGTATATGAGGTCAGATTAAAAATCACACTGTCTCCTTGTATTCCTAGAGTGTCTGAATCTAAAAGAAATGGTGAATTATTTTTTTTTTTGTTTTTTGTTACTGTTAATTACTTTGTTAGACAAATTTTATATTTATCTTTTGTTCCAGGTTGTTGGGTTAGTGTTGTCCCACTTGTTATTGGCTTAGAAATTTATTGGTTGGTTTGTTTGGGTCATATTTTAAATAAAAGTGTTGCAGAAGTTGCTGTTCGGAATAAATTCCCTTTGAATTGAGTAGGATGTTATCAAATTTTAAGTGTTCTATAGAAAATGAGTCAATAAACCTGATGCCATAAAATAGAAAGTAAAATCTTTTCAGGGGGAGTTTTCACCATTTGTATAGGACAGGAGAAGCTGGGTGTGAATCTCTCTTGAATTTTACTACATGGTTCAAAATATTTAGGGATGGCTGATAGTTTCCTGTTAAATCTAACGGTTGAGAAATGAGACAAAGATGGGGACAGTAGAGGGAAGTGGAGGTCTGTTGCCCTTAATGATTTATGCTAGCTGATGTTTTGGCCTAGAGTCCTTAATTATCATTCAAATTTGCAATTTCCTCTTAATTGTTTTATAGAATCGTTAACTTCAGAGTGCCTTTTGCATGGTTACATATAGGGCATTTATCTGACTCTAATCTTCCTTTTGAAGTTTGCTCTTCCTTAGCTATATTTTTTTCCCACTTTATCCAATTTCCCCCTTGGTATCTGCAAGGGGCTAATATTGTGTGAATCTACAGGAACAACACACAGTTGCCACTCATAAAATGATTTTCAAACATGAGAAACAGAGCATTCAATTTCCCTGTCCAGAGCTGCATCCTTAAGTTGGCATTGACAAATCTGCTCTTTATTTGGTGTCACAAAAGCCAAGTCCAGAAAGATTTCCCGATGCTTCTGGATCTCTCCCTTTCTGTCTGCATGGTGGCCAGGTCCCTTTCTGCTGTGAACCAAAGAAGGGCTGCACTGCAGATGCTGGTGGCTGGCACAGAACTTGCAGCGTAAACCAGCTCAAGTTGGTGGAGCCGTGCCACTTCGTGCCATTTCAGAGTCAGCAGGGAATGGTGGACCCTTGATGGGACTTGTACTTTGGATGGGCTCAGCTCTTTTCTCTCAGACTTTCTTGACACCCTCTTATTTCCTTCTCCCTTCCAAAAAAATACCCCAAACTTCCAGAGTGATGGTCCGTCTCACCCCATCCTCCTCCTCCTTTCCCAACTAGATCATGCTGTGAGTCTGCAAAAGTTTAGCAGTAATTAGTGCCGACCTCTAGCTGCTCACTGCTTGCTAGGAATCTGGGTTGTCAGCTCCGCCTGTCAGAGGGCTGCGAGGAAATGAAGCATTCGGAGGCACAGAGACGTGGGAAGGAGGAGGAGAGATGTCCCCGCGCTACAAAGCACATTGCTATTAAAGTGTCAGTTTTTTGGTTTACTGTTGCAGTTTGTGTGAAGAGTTTATGGATCAGCAGATAACAGTAATTATCACAGAGACTTTTCTGCTAAAGTCTAATCTAACCTTTTATAGTTTTGTACCAGAGGACCTCCTTCTCTTCACCCCTCCTTCCCCCCCTCCTATTTTTAAGAGCTTATTGGGTCATTTTATTATTTTATTTTTATTTTTTATGGCCACTAAATCATCGAAGTTGACATCAGACACCTTCACATGAAAAAAGGATGCATAGATTAATTGAATGAGGGGGTGGATGGTAGGGTTTTATTAATAATACTAATCTAGAGAGTTTATTGTAGCAAAACCCAGGAACAGATTAAGTGTATTAAAAGGAAAGGGGGAGGAAGAGTGAAAAAACTCAGATATGTTAGCCAAGGTGAGACGTTAAAAAAAATTTATTGAATCACATTCAGGCCCCACAAATACTAGTCCCAATCCAGAGTCATTCTGTCAAAGGCAATGCCTTTACTCTCATTTGAGAGCAGAATGGGAGGGCTTATCCTGAAAGTGGCAGATTGAAGAGAAATTAAAAATATATCATCACCATGACTGCTAGAAGAGATTGAAAAAGTGTCACAAGGCAACTTTTTAGTAGTTTTGTTTTTTTTTCAAAGGATACTGTTTGGGATAGAAGTGTTGTGAACCTTGTTGAGGTGTCTTTTGCTTTTCTTTTGTTGAAATACAATTTTTCAATGAAAATATTTGAAATGCTTATAAAACATGGGGCGTCATTTCAACAGAGAGACAAAGCCTTTCATTGTTTTTATTGCTGCTGCGACTGAGTTTGCTGTGCAAGCATTATAAAGAGGTCCTGATGGGGTTAAACTTTCACTTTATAATACTTGTTTTCTCCCTCTCTCTCCCGACTCCCAAGTCTTCCAGAAGGAAAGAGAGAAGGGGAAGTAACTCTAGAAACTAATAATCCAAGAGATCAGGGACACATTTTTCTTCCCCCACCCCTTGTATTTCCCTTCAAAACACAAGAACAAGATTTCATTTTCTTTGTCACAATTTGATAATATGGTAAAAATCATCCCAAAAAGGTTATTTATGTCTGTTTGTTTGGAGTATGTGTATGTATGTGTTTGATAGTCTCTTGATTCGCAATAACAGTGTGTCAGTTTGCAGAGGTCATGCCAATAATCAGAGCCCCAGTACAGTAAGCACTATGCAGACATCTACGATGAGCTGGGAGCTTCTCTAAAGAACTTTCAAATTCAATGGGGAATGCTGGAAAATCTAATTTCTAGGGGGAAAGCTGAGGCATAATGAATGAGATACCTGATCCTTACAGCATGGATGGCACTGACCATCCTAAACGTGGCCAATGCACAGTATGGCTGTAACTACTTGAAGCTCTTTAGATGTCAGAGTAAAGGACAGCTCAGTCATGCCAATTCTTTGAGAGTCTTTGAACTTTTGGAAATCCTACTCAGTCTCATTTCTGATCACGTTTCTAAACAGGCAGTTGATGATCCTAAGGATGAATGGGGTAGGAGTTGGAGTAGTATCTTTTGAATGTAGGATTTTAAGCTCTTCTAAGTCATGTGTAAGCTTTCTTGCCATGATGGTGCCAACGTAGCCTGGGGCTCGGGGCAATTGCTTGCTATTTCAGTGGGGAAAAGGAGGTATTACGCAATATAAGCTGTACAGTTATTGTCCCCGTGTAAGAAGAAGCTATTGTTAATGAATTATACAGAGGAAACTGAGTGCAAGGGAGCTTGGTGTGACAGTGAAGTCTTTGTCAGCTAACGCTTTCCACGTGCAACAGAAATAAATAAATCTCTTAGCCATCCCCATCCACCAGCACAAATGCTGGGATTGAGATTGGTTAGAAAAGAAGCTAAAGCCAAACCAAGTGTTATTAAGACATCTGTGTGTCTAATGAAAAGTTACTAGGCAGGAGAGAGGCACAAATCATTATGAATCAATTTAATCTCAGCCAAAAATATGCAGTGTAATTCATACCAGAGTTTGAGTTAAATGTGGACATTTTAAATATAGTGGAGTGTCAGGGCTGTCTCCTCACTGGGCTAGCCTTTAAAGAGTTACGGTATTTCATCTGCCAGTCCAAGAAGCATTCATAGCAGAGGAACCATGCAGTCTATAGCTCTATATATTCACATTTACCATGGATGACTGAGGCAGTGGTGTGATACATAAATTACTTTTTTTGTCATCTCCTGAATCTGTATTTCTGCTAGTGATGGAGGACATGGTTGGGTGAGCTCCTATCTCTGTTTTGCCATGTGTTTGAATCACAGATGACTTAATTTGGCATTGTACTCTTCTAAATCAAGTTCTAAGAGCTTTATAGACTCATAGAATGGTTAGAGTTGGAAGGGACCTTAAAGATCATCTAGTCCCAACGCCCCTGCCATGGGCAGGGACACTTCCCACTAGACCAGGTTGCTCAAAGCCCCATCCAGCCTGGTCTTGAAGTCTTCCAGGGATGGGGCATCCACAGCTTCTCTGGGCAACCTGTTCCAGTGTCTCACCAGCCTCACAGTAAAGAATTTCTTTCTAATGTCTAATCTAAATCTCCCCTCTTCCAGTTTAAAACCATTATCCCTTATTCTATCACTGGACTCCCTGATAAAGAGTTCCTCCCCATCTCTCCTGTAGGCCCTCTTTAGGGGCTAGAAGGTCTCCCCGGAGCCTTCTCTTCTCCAGGCTGAACAACTCTAACTCTCTCAACCTGTCTTCATAGGAGAGATGCTCCAGCCCTCTTGTCATCTTCATGGCCCTCCTCTGGACTCACTCCAACAGGTCCACGTCCTTCTTACTTTTCTTCTCCTTTCCTCAATAGAAATGCTAAAACTCCCGTGAGGATTGGATTGTTTTGCAGTTAAGGCAGCAACCTGAGATTTCAGAAATCTGGTCCCTCTTCACATTTATGCTTGATTCTTTTTTATAAAATTATTCTCTGTTTCACCACAGACATATTTTGGTGTTAATATACTAAAAAGCAAGATTTGCTTAGACACAGTAAGTCACAGAATCATAGAATGGTTTGGGTTAGAAGGAACCTTAAATACCATCTTGTTCCAAAACCCCGTGCCATGGGGGCAAGTCTATGCAGTCAACTCAGGCAGCTTCCCCATTTTGTGTTTTCTCTTTCCTCCATGCTGGGCAGGTAGGATTTCAGGTCTCCAAAGCTGCTGAGGTACAAAGTACCAAGTGTGAAGTTGCACTGTAGAGAAATCAAGGAACAGTCATGAAAGGGAAAATGCAGATAAGCAGTACTGAGACAACCTATAGTCTCTGGAAAACCACAAGGCAAAAAACATTTTTTTTATTTTTAAAGAAATATAATGGCACTGCACACCAATCACACTTAAAGGTATAAAACATGCCAGGGGGACACGGTGGGTGTTATTGTTCCTGCCTGAGCAGCAGTGTGTGTACACACAGCCTTGGAGCAGAAACCCATCGCTGGTGCAATCCACCTGCCATGCCCTGCTCACAACTTAATTGACAGGAAATATCCTCACCATACAGGTCTGTTTCTGGTACTCAGTACAGGGATGAACTCACCTAGGAGGAATATTAGATGCTTAAATGTAACATATTCCTGGATGCCAGTTCTTTACTGGTTTTTACGCTATCATCCAGAAAGTTCTGGTTCAGCAAAAATGAAAATAAAACACACACAACCCAAAATATCCCCAAAACTTTAACCTTCCTCCTTAAGTATGTGAGCCCAGCCCTCTTTGGCCTTAAATGACAGAGGAGTGGCATGAAAAGTGAACATGAAATGTAGCAGTTCACTTAGCAGGAGAGCAGGCTCCTGATGTTTGAGGTCTCTGAGAAGTCTGTGTCAAATGGCAGATGTGGCACTGGTGATCAGGCTTTGCTCTTGCTGGATTTAGCACAGTTTAGAGGATTTGGACTATTCTAGTCAACTGTGAAAACAAAGTGCCTTTCTTTTTTTGTTTTGTTCTGAATCTGAGAGACAGAAGAAAATAAAATGCCCATCTTCCAGATACACTGAAAGGTACTTTTATTTATGACATAATAGGAAATATTTTTCATCTTCCAGAAAAAAAAAAAAATTTAAAAAAAAGGTTTTATCCTCTTCCCCAGACACTTAAAATTACTTCTTTTCCCTTCTGTGAGTGCCTCAAATTTTGACATTGTTTTTGTAATCTCTGGCCCCTTTCTTTGGCCCTCAGCGATATTCACTATTGTTTATCTAAGTCCTTCCTCACTCACCTGAATATATGTTTTAAAGATTGAATTTCTTCCCCAGAAGTAACCCTATTCTATTTTCTCCAAAAACTGGAAGGAAATTGTTTCTGAGAGGGTATATGGCAGCTTGGATTGCAAAGGCTACCGGCATCTTCTTTCCTGAGCTCCACACCATGTAGTTGGCAACACTATTATTGCTACTGGTCTTTTCATTTCTGAAATTAACCATGTAACCAAAGGCAGCAGCTCATTTCATGGCTTTGCTGGAAAGCGAAGGAGCCAGGGACAGATATCCAGGCCTTTTTACGTTGGCTGCAAATTGATTTTAGCTCTTGCTGTGGAGTTTGCAGCTGGCCTTTGGCATCTGGGATAGCATTTGCTGAGGAGTATCGAGCACAAATTAAAGCTGGTAAAAACTTTGCTTTGGACACTGTCTTTGCAGGAGTAAATTTTAGCCCCAGAGAGTGCAGAAGATGGGAGGGAAATTGACTTTCCAGACTTCTTGGCACTTCCTCCAAAGCCCCTTGCAAGCATCCCAGCTGCATGCAGTAGCCCTTTGGGGATATGTACTTTTAGGTTCCTTTTAGAACTGAGGAAGGTAGAGCTGCCTAGAGGTGATATCAGAGACATGGCATAAATGCCTTTATTCATGGTTTGACACTCACAGGGCACCTGAAGGCCTTACGTTTGATGATTTCAGACCTCAGAAGACCTCTGGAGGTGTCTGGATTCAAGCACTCCAGTTTTGAAAGTTTTGTCCTGAGAGATTTGACAGAAGTGGTGTCGCCATGTTGGTGGTGGAAGCAGACACAAAACCTAGGAGCCTGGGTCTCCAGATGTCCCCCGTACACATCAGTTACATTCCCTCTCTTCTCCTGTGGTACAGCTAAGTACAGCAGCTGTGCTGGTTTTTGCTGGGGTAGAGTTAATCTTCTTCACAGTAGCTGGTATGGGACTATGTTTTGGATTTGTGCTGCAAACACTGTTGATAATTCAGGGATATTTTGGTTACTGCTGAGCAGTGCTTGCACAGAGTCAAGGCCTTTCCTGCTCCTCACGCCACGCCACCAGCAAGTAGGCTGAGGGTGCACAAGGAGCTGGGAGGGGACACAGCCGGGACAGGTGACCCCAACTGACCAAAGGGATGTTCCGTGCCATATGGCGTCATAAATCAGCAATAAAACTGGAGGAAAGTTTGGCAGGGAAGCCACTGCTTGGAGACTGGCTGGGCATCGCAAGCATGGTAAGCAATTGTTTTCATTTGAATCACTTGACTTTCTTGTGCTTTATTTCTCTCTCTTTACTATTTTCCGTTTCATTACAATTTCTTAGTAGTAGTAGTAGTGCTATTTTATGTCAATTGTTAAACTGTTCTTATCTCAACCCATGAGTTTTTTCACTTTTACCCTTCCAATCCTCTTGCAATTCCACTGCAGAGAGTGTGAACGAGTGGCTGTGTGGTGCTTAGTTGCCAGATGGGGTTAAACCACGACAGCAGCCTATAGGGTTATGAAAAAGTGCACGGATTTCTGCTTAGTATGGCTAAAAGGAATTATATCTTGGGAAATCCAGTAAATTAAGCAGGTCTTTTTTCCCCATTTTAAAGATCATGATATCTACTAACATCAAATAAATCAAAATCAGTATTATCAGAAACCAGAACTGGTTTCTTGGTATGTTGAGATAGGTTAGTGGAAAATGAGTGAAAAAAAAAAAAAAGAAAAAACCTGAAACACTGAAGAATTTGCCCTAGAAATATTTTAAAGTAAGAAAATCTGACACCAAAAGGACCACATCAGCTCTGCTTCACACTACGCTGGGGTATCTGTGAAGTGAGCTCAGCTGGGTAATGTTAAAAGCAGGGAGTTGTCAGACAGCCTGATAGTACGTGTTTCCCCTCTCATTGTCAACTCTCTTCTCCTGCAGAAGCAGAAATCCATGCAGCATGTATCACGGGGGGAAGGGAGTATAGTTTTCTATATGTAAACATAGTGGTTCAGGAATTTCCCTCTGCAGTGGCTCTTAGGAGCTGGAAGTCCCTTTAAACACCAGTGCCTCTGAGGACCATTCAATCTGCTATCAGCAGACAAACTAGTTAACTCGTTGCTTCGTATTCAGAGGGATCACTTTTAACACCCTCCTTTGCCCCTGCAGCAGGGAAAGCACTGAGGAATGGTTACCTTCACCCTGCTTTTTCTGCCAGTGCTCGTACACACATCATCCCTCCTAAATCTGGTATGAACCATAACTTAGTCATAGTGTCCAAAAGCTCATACTGTTCCCCAGGACTGGTCATTTCACTAACTCTAAAGCAAATTCATTCTGGCATTGTTGCCTCAAATGGGTGCAGATTTGATGCCTTCCACCTGACTGCACCTTAAAGGGCTTATCTAACTCCAAAGTCACCCTTCTGCCACCATCTCCACTTGTTTCCGCTGCAAATTTTCACTGAGAAACAGAGAATTCTTGCTGCTAATATTAGTGTTGAGGAAAACAGGCTAGTTAATTAACTTCTGGCTGCAGGGCCCTGTTTCAGTTTGAAGACCACTAGAAAATACTATAGAATCTGGGAAAGTCCTGGAAAAGAACAGGACTGTTCCAGTTTGATTAGAGAAACAAAAATCTCTCAATCCTTTTCTGTCATGCTAAAATTTTCTAGTGACAGATTTCATTCAAGAAAACAAAAAAAGAGGCAGGAAATCATTGTTTAATTCTTTCAAAAGTGTCTTTTGTAACAATAGTACACTGGGGAAAAAGATTCTCCATCTCTCCACACCTCTTGATTAGTTTGGATTATCAATACATCCTGATTATCTACATGGAATTGCTTCAAGAATTATCAGAGGTGACATTAAATTGATTAATCTAGTAAAGCTTTTCTTGCAGTTAGATTCATCCCCTTTCCAATTATCTTAAGCACTTGCCAACTCTTTTCTGTGGTGGAAGAGGAATCACTGAGATGTTCTCATGTGCTGGGGGGACTTTTTCCCCCTTTGCAGAGGAGTTTATTTCAGAAATAGAAAATCACCATTCAGTGCTATGTCTCCAACAGTGAGAGGTCACCGTTTCCAGACCTTTCAATTAGAGGGGCAGAGAAACAAGTACCAGCTCTGAGTCAAAGTTACAGAACACAGACGAAGTTATCTTTTGACAAGTCTGATTAAGTTATCTTGGTACAGCTGGTCCTTTTCTTATCTTGTGTGGGTTTGTTACTGGTAATATGTAGATTGAAGATGGTTTTTTGCAGGGCAATTTCCCTATGGTCTTTTTTGGTAATTTCCTCTTGGAAAACGGGGCAGTCTCTGGCTTTTTCAGAGCACTGTTTGTAAGGTGGTCACTGCTGCTTCATACTGGAGAGGTTCTGTGTTTGACTTGCTGGTTTATGATGCGGGAGACTTCTGGCTGCTCCCAGGACAGTGATTCCATGTAAATCGCCCTTTTCTGACTCTGCTGTGCCATCTATAAAATATGGATAACAACTTTTCCAATGTTTGCATGCTTGAGTCTGGTACCTCTTGATAATAAGTTCTTTAACTTCAGAGGAGCTGTAATAATTTACACCAACAGAAAGTCTGCTTATGTTATTGACCTGTTTTCCAACTCTGTGGGTGAAGAACATCCTAAGTTTCCCTGAAAGCAGAGATGGTGGTGACTATTTGGCTTGGTAAGAGTAGATTTCTTGTGAGATGTCCATCTCTAAGGGAGAAGAGCAAGCTCTCTTGCCACAGCCCCGTGCTGTGTGTCTGGTGTATGAGCCAGGACCCGATGGAGTGAGATGCTTAGCTGCTGCAGTGAAAGAAGAGGAAGAGCAGTGGAAGCAGTAGGAGGGAATCTTCACAACAGCTTTAAAGGAAACATGTTTGAAATATAATGAAAGGTCTCATTGGGCTGTAAAAAAAGAAAAAAAAAAAAGAGAGGGAGAGAAAACAGCAACCAACCCTGGCTGTTGTATTGTCTTGTTAACAGTGTGTCACTGAATTTAGCAGAAGGAAGCTTCTCCCACACATCTCCCCTCGCACAAATGCAACTGTCACAACCTCCTGAGCTCTGAAACACGGCTTTGATCCTGTGCAGCTCTGCCCCAGTTCTGCAACGCACATGAAGGAGAGAAAAGGGGAATTACCTAGCAGATTTTCTGGGGGAACGAAGGACACCGTTGCCAAGGCAGGGTTAATTGCCATGACGACAGCACTTCCCCAGTATCTTTCCTTTCTCTGTTAGAAGGGCCCCCCCTCCTTGTGTCCTCCTCCCCTCACTGCATGTGTTGTGTTAATCTAATTTGTTCAGCTCAGTGGCTAAACAAATAACTGCAGACCCGGTGGTTATTCAGATGCATGGCAAAAGGGGGCAGCTCTCCGAAATGATATTTACTTGGTTATCTGATGGTACACAACTTGTGTAAGAAAGGACAAGGCCTGGGAAGGGAGCAGACAGAGAGCAAGGTGAGATAAGAGAAAGGACTCCCTAAATGCTGACTGATACATGACTTGTGTCCTGCTGCAGTTGAGCAGATTGGTTTGAGAGAAGTTGGTCAGCGGAGCGTAATGTGGAAAGGCTGTAGAGGAAATCTGCTTCCAAGGATTTCCACCAAAGTCCCAGCAAGTGACTGGGAAAATTGCTAGAGAAAAGGAGAAAGGTTTCCTGGGACCATTGGGTCCCAGAACAAGATTTTATAACAATATCTGCTCCAGGCAAGATGTGGGCTTCTGAGCAACTTTGCAAGATGTCTGACCCAATGAGGTGTTTGAACTTTTCAGTTTATTTCCTGATTCAGTAATTCCACTTGTTTTGTTGAATCCTGTTTCCGTCTTTTTATGTGATTTTTGAGTTCTCAAAGATCCTCGGGGATGCTTAGTCTTTCACAGCTAGGTGATTTGGTTGGCCTAAAATTTGAGAATTGCCAGTGAAAGGAAAAGGGAATTTCTTCCCATATAGTGTTCTTTACCTTGATTTCCAGAGAACATACACTCTTAGATTTAGCTCAGAAAAATCAGAAGTAAGCTGTTGGAGCCCAGCATACACATGGTTCAGATAAGTATCCCAGTATGTTTGTGCTCCCTGGATGCAGTGCAATCTGAAGGACAGGGCACAAAACCCTGAGAGTGACCTACTCTACAACCTCAGTCTCCCGCACCCACATTTTCTGTTCATCTGTTTCTCCTTCTAGCAATCCCTGCTTGGCTGTTATGCTCAGGACGTACATACACTAGGGTCTCAACAGGTGTTACAGCACAGCGTTACTGTATTACTAGCAATAAATAGCAGATCACTGCTGCAAAATGCTAAATATGCTTTGTTTCCCTTAGCTTCAGTGAGCAGAAGGAACACCTATAAGCTCAGGACTGTTCAGATCTGTAAGCCGGGACTTTCTTAATTTTATGTTAATGTGAAGTCTTCTCCAGCTAGAAATGCTGGCTTGTTAGAAACACTGCACATGCAAGTAAGATTCACTGCCTCTCTGAGGACTAGTGTGTCCACACATTTACACCAGTCTTACATTTTAACAACAAGATCATCCCCTCTGTGTCATTTTTGAGGGAAATTAACAAGCTGAAAAGCTTTTAGCCTTGGGATAGTTGGTTTTTAGTGCTTGTGGGTTTTTTTTCCAACTAGAATTACAGCTCTGCTCTCTGAGACCCTACTTTCTTTGGAGCTAGCTCTCTTTTCTGGGGGAAGAACCCTGAGATGATACTTCAGCAGTCCTCTTTCCCTTCAGCTCACGTTGTTTTTCATTCTCACCTCTTCCAGTGTTTCTCCAATTATGACAGATTTTGGGAAGATATAAAAACTTCTTCTGCAAACCTCCTGCTCCCCTTCCTCCTTTGCAGCATGGGATTCTGCCATCTCTGGCTTCCTATAGAGAGTGGTGACCAAAACATCAACATGCTAATCTCTGAGCCCCGGGCCATTTTTCTTACTGTTGCTAAAGAACACAGCCCCACTGGCTGTGCCCTGAAGCTCTCACAGTGAGGAACTGAATTCTGATACTCTCTTTCCCTCTCTTGCCCTTTTTTTTTGCTGCCTTATTTTATAATTATATTTATTTGAAATTGAATTTTAAAGGTTCAGTCCCTAAAGGCAGTGAGATGTAATTTCTGGTGGATATTAAAACTGTATAAAACTGCTCATATATCCCCCCATGAAGAACAGCTGGTACTCAGAGAGGAGGAGAGAGAAAGAGACTGACTCTAACCTTCTTGCCAGATATGCAAAAAAAAAATAATAATAAATAAAAAATTATTCTTTTCCCTTGAAAAAAAAATAGCTGACGTTATGTGAAGCATAAATGTTTGCTGTGTAGATTATAAACAGGTATTCAACCATATAATTTAAAGTAGTGCCATTGATTTCAGTGTCGTGACACTGCCTTGTGCTGGTAAAAGGTCTGGCATGGAACAGCTCAAGCTGTTATCATCTGAGCTTGCAGGCTAAGGGACAGCCATGAAAACTGAGCCCTCACTGTATTTAGTACAGTGGAATCAAAGACCACATTTCTATCCAAGGTCCGGATTCTGATGCCTGTATTTCTAGTGCATTTTCTTTCTCAAAGAAGTACTGAAACGAAAGGATGTAGATAAATCGGTATTGTGTTAACCTGCATGGATGTGACAATAAAGCCTGAGGATTTACATAGAGCCACAGAGACAAAATAGACAAGAACATGAAAGACTGGGTACTGTTTGCAGGTGGAGAACTATGACACAGATAGATGAGTGGTGGTATTCACTCAATCTACCTTTAGGTTCATACAGTGTAGGCTTCCACTTCTCAGCTCCCTTCATAGTTAATGGAGAGGTAGGAAAGACAAGATAATGCATTTTAGGGTATGACTCACGTTGTCCTTGAGCAGATATCTGTGTTTAGTTGGGTGAGTTGCATTCTAGACTGGTGGGGCTCTTGGTCCAATCCCCAATGGCTGTGAAGAGAGATGTGAATGAGACTTGCACAGTCTGTACACTCTTATTGCTGACAGTTAATTACATTGCCTAATACAGCCAGTGTTTCAGTGGCAGAGACAAGAAAGGAGCTCAGGTGTCCTGAATTTGAGTCTTGTGTTTACTCTTCACCCACTTCAACAATGGGGACAATATTTTTTCTGACTTGGAGCAGTGGATATTACATTTATCCTATACAGATGCATAGCTTTGGCTTTTTTCCCCATTTCTGTTGCTTTCCACCTAAATTAATAAGGTTTAATTTGCAGGCAGGCACTGAGAAAGCAATATAAAAGCAACAGTGGCCTCAACAGCCAGGTAGCCCATTAGTGTAAGGGCTGAAACATCTCAACTGGTCCTACTGGGCCAGGGGGCTGTGAACGTGACTTGGAAAGGCCGGATTCCTAGAGGGCTGTGCAGAGGGCTACTCACCTGATCAATAATTCATTAGGTACAATTTGTAAATACCTGAGTGGAAAATATCCTTTCTTTTCTTGTAATCACTCCAACTAATCTGCTGATCCAGAGAGCAGACAGCTTGCCAGGGAAAGTTATCTCTCATTCCTCATGTGTAGGAGGAAGAGGTCAAATTTCTTTTTCAAGTCTCACCTCACAGACTGGGCAGATTTTGGTCCAGGAGGTATTGCCTGAGCCACTCATTTGTCCCCAGCCACAGCCTGATCTCCTTGGCAACTGCTCCCAAATCACTATCCTAAGTATCATGCATCTTTTTTTATATCTCTGCTCTTAACTCTTGTATAGAGCCCTGTAGATACAACGTATTCAACCCAATGCAACCATGAGTGAGGTATTAACAGGTGAAAAATTCAAATATGGTGAAGGAACAGTCTGTTTAGTGTAGTGGATGAGGTTGTGCTCTGCCACCAATCCACTCTGTGGCCATGGTCACCTCTCTTAGCTCCTGCTTCACCTTTCTCTTGCCTCATCTATTTCGGTTCGTTGTTTTTGGCCGGCCCGGTTCGGTTTCCGTTCTGGGCTTGTTTTTGAAACACTATCTGCCCCATATTACCCAGAAATAGTATGAATCCCTTCCGCCTCCACATATGTATGCATTTCCTGCTTAAAATGTCAATATTCTGCAGAAACCCATCTGTTTTCAGACTAGTCTTGTAGGATTTCATTACTGTAGGACAAAAGAGAGGGGGGAAAAAAGGAACCTTTCAACTTTCCAGCCAACAAGCTCTACAAGAAAGGTAGGGATGGGGATTTTGTAGCTCAGTGTTGAAGACAAATGCTCAGCTTTTGGGCATTAAGGTGACAGTCTCAATTTAGATGAGAGGAGAGCAGTAGGATCTTCTGGGGAAGATGTCTTTCCTGACATTTATGTGGTTACTTTTTGCCACAGAAGCTCTATAACAGAGCACAACCCAGTTTTTTGGCATGTTAATACTTTTGGCCCACCAGTGTTACTTCTTGTCCTGCTTTATAAGGAGGGATATGATTTAAATTTGTGTGTGGTCGTGTCTCTCTAACCTGACATGGCAATAAACAGCAGCATGTGACATCCTTCGTGCCTTCCAAGTCCTCTGGGAGAGCTCGTTTCCTCCTTCATCACTGAAGTCAGACTAGGAGATGCAAAGCGGTGTGAAATCTCGTGTCTCTTCCTCTGCTACCAAACAGTAAGCTTGAACAGTATGTAATGTACTTGTGTTTAAATATCTCTGTGCATTTCCATAAACATGAGCAAGTGAAGAGTGATACAGATGAGGCACTGTTTGCCCTTTGGATTCTGGTCTCCTGACCTTCTTTTCCATTCCATTGACCTATAAACACATAATATTATTTCATTAGAAATACACAGGGAGAAGACCATTTTCAGCATCAACAATAACACTAACAATATCAACTTGCTTCTTTATTCTCTTTGTTTTCTTGGAGAAGTTAAACTGTAAATTAAGTCTGATGTAGCTTTCCTGAGAATTCTTGCCATGATGCACATCTCGCAGTGACCTAGAGCAGCTCACATTGGTTTGAACTCTGCAGCCCCCGGTAGAAAATGTTTAATTACCTTTATTTTGCCAAAAGCTGATCTGTTTATCCTGCAGTTCTTGGGGG
>KZ507965.1:53520-66273 GCA_002844005.1 Limosa lapponica baueri | reverse complement strand
AGGATTCACTGTGAAGACCTCACAGAAGTGTCTTCCCTCTCAGTTTATGCAGCTGTTAATATTCCTTTTTTTGAGGAGAAGTTAAGGCTTGGTATCTACATTCCAAAGTTAGTAAAAAACTATTGGAAAAAAAGGAAGTAAAGAATGTAGCATGTACTCATCAATAAACAAGACATTAGTCTTGCCAGGAACAGAGACATGGGAGAAAAGTACTACACATACTTGGATTTAAAGTAGACACAAAACTATTGTTTTGAACCTATGCATTTTTCTAGGTCCTAGCAAATAATTCGTAATAAATTTTCTTTGGGAAGCTGCACTTTTGCCTATCATGATAGCTGAAAATATGCATTTCTTGGCTGTTTTTATTGTTTGAAATTCAAAAAAACTAAATGACTAAAATATCAATTAAAAAACAAACTTGTGCTGCAAGTTGAGTCTTGTCACTGCAAACACTTGTACTCAGGAGTTACCACTTGAGTAAGTCCCCGTTGTCTTTGGTGAACAAGGTAATCTGAATCCATTTAAGGATATCAGTGTTTGTAAGACAAGGCCTTTAGCTATTTATAGAATTTATGTGGTATTTTTCCTGTTCCCAAATACAACTGTGACTGTATAATTAACCAACACATGATGTGAATTGTAAGGTTTCTAATTGACAAAGCAATTCTAAATTTCTTTTTTCACAAATATGTGAGCATCATACTTTAGGATGTAGGTGTGAACAGTCATAATGGTGTAGTTGAAGGGCTCAAACCTTCACAATGAAAGAATATAAAGAGATTGCAAACATCATATAAAAAATCACTTTCCAGTTTGAGCAAACGCTGTTGGATTTTTCACCACCATTCATTCTGGGGGTTTGAATTATCTGTGCAAAGTATTTATACAGCAGAAATGAAATGCATATTTTCAGAGTGCTGCGTTTTCCATCATAGCTGTGTTGTACAGAAGAATTGCCTTCCCAAAAAACTTTGTCAGGCTTACAGAGTAAATTCGGGTTTTATCCTAAAATACCTGAATGGTTTTAATCAAAAAGTATAAATTAAAATGCTTTTTGTACCTTCAAAAATTATATACAGAAAGCATTCAGGTGCATATATGACACCCGCTTTGATGCGAACTTGAAAAGGAGAAAGGATTGTCCCCTGTAGAAGTTGTTTTGCATTTTGGTCTGGCTCTAAGGTTTTGGAAGTCAGCAGAGAAGCATTGATCAGAGCAGACCCTGGACAGATAGCAAGTTAGGGACGATACCATCCATTGACTAGCTGTCACTTCTTCAGCCTGATCTTCCTTGGATTTCATCAAATTACAGCAGGCTCCCAAATATAACAGACAACTTCTGCTTTAGAGGCAAAAGTGACAGAAAGGAGGAAAAGGCAGCACTAGAAGCAGCATATTGTTCGCTTTGCTTCTTTCAGGTACTTGCTGAAATGCTGTTGACTGTAGTAACAACATCGCTGTCAGCAGGATTTGCACTTTACTTAAATGCATCTCTTTAACAAGGTAACGTGCCGATAGAATAACATTGAGCCAGAATTCCTGTCATAAGTTTTTGGGGTTGAACCAGGACATGAGACATAACTCTTCATCATTGCTAAATAAAGACTAATCCCAGACGGCAGCGGGAGACAGGAACTGCATAAAAATAACTGTGTCGTGGTGTAATTATATTAAAAACAGTAGGATTTTTTTTTTAATCCTTTTTAAATCCTATGAAAGAAAACTTTTAAGGCTGTGCTACTTCTCTGGCAGCTCTCTGTGACTGAGACAAGTCCTTATGTTTTCCTGAGCAGTTAGAGTTGTACTGTTACCCCAGGCTGATCAGTGGATATGTGGGTTTCACCCCTTGCCTGGGAGTGGTCACCACCTAAAATAGAAATATTATAAACAAATGGATTTGGTGTGTCTCATCCATATAACCAGTAGTTGTAGATATGTTTTTACTTCCACATCTAATTCAATACGGAGGCTCTGGAGTGGCAGCCAGGCAAAGTCTGCTCCAGTGTGAGGTGAGCACGAAGCTGTGGAGCAAGAAGCTGGGCCACTGCTGGAGGTGGCTGCTTTTCAGGGACATGCTCAGCACCATGGGGCAGCTGGCAAGCCCAAAGCTCAGCAGTCACACGGCTGGTGTGAGCTAGAAAGGAGCTGATATTCCTAGTGTAGACACCCATGGGGAGTCCATGGTTAAGGCACCCAACTCAGCAAACCCAAATCTGAACTGGGCACAGGTCCCAAGGGCAGTAGAGGCATAGCCTGTGCCACCGACTCCACAGACAACTTCCGAGTTTGGTATGCAAAGGATACAAATGCCCCGAGGTGTATAAACCCACAAAACACAGCAAGAGTGTACTTAAGACAGCTCAATGGTAATCAGTTTCATAAACACTTAAGCAAAATGTTAAAATTACTATTGATTTTATTTTTTTTTACCATAAAGAAAAGGTGAGAAGATGACAGACATTGTAAACACTTAGCTCCAGCAAGTAACAATAATTTTCAGACAAGGAGTAATTTGATTTTGGATTGGCAACAGAAAACTATTGAAGTGTCACACTGTGTTAATAGAAACCCCATCTAGGAACAGCAGGTGTTTGTGCGCTGATAATGATAATTAGAGCACTAAAATCTCTCTCATCATAAACAAAAACAAATAAATAAGACTGATTTCATATAGGTTTTTCTCATGGATATTGTTTTTGCATTTTGGGGGATATTTCCCTAACATTTAATACAAGAAAAAGTTTGTAAAATCTCCCGCAATCTGACAGTGAAACAAATTATAGCACTTATCACTGCAGTGATAAGCTAAAACCTCCCTAGTGTGAGGAAAAAAAACCCAAACCTTTTCAATAGAATACAGGCAAAAATAAGACTTTTGAAATTTCAAATATATCTTTTTCTGGTTGGTTGGTTGTTTTCCTTTGGCATCTTAAGTACTGAATGCTGTCTTTGCTTACTCCAGTATAAATCTGGAAAAGTTCCATCAATGAGGTTGAGCCAGTGGCCTTTGGTAAAGTTATTCTGAGTCTATAATGTTATACATGAATATAAACTAATTTATTATTCTAGAGGGTTTGTTACTTTCTATGCACTTCTCAGCATTGTGTCAAATTAGTTCTGAATTTTTCTGTTTCTAATTCCATATTTATCAGCGCAGAAGAAGGGAGATGGCATTTGAGATATCACCACCTCATTCCAAATATATAGCCTTACATATTTTGCAGCTTTCACTGTCCCAACAGGGAGATCTGTACATTCATTTTCCTCTGAAGAATTGCATTTTTTTTGTAATTCAGTTTAATGGACTGTGTATAAATCAAAAAAATAACGTTATCTGCTTCCTGTAAAGCAGACATCTCTCTTTAGAGATGGACTAGAATGAGAATCAGGATCTGCATTTGTGAGTTATTAAAATCTGAATGATTTGGCTTTAGTCCATCTCTGTCAGACAAGAGTCCATCATCCACAGAGAAAACACTTAATAAAATATCCTGCAACACAAAAAAATAGATGTCGATATTAGAGAAGCTTCCAGGCAACCAGCATGGAATATTTCTGTCCCAAATGGTAAAGCATACATGTATCTAATTCAGTTAATTTTTCAGATACAGGCTCAAACTGACAACTGGGACTGGTTACTCAAAATTGCTTTTAAACCTTCCCTGCAAGTGTCCAGCCTCTCTGGAGATCTCCTTGGGACTAGCTTGGACAGTCAGATCTGTATTTGGAGCTGAATTACAAAGCCTTAGTCCCCTACAAGCTTTCAGACACGCCTTTATAATATTTCCAGTTAATAGTAACACAGAAAGCAGCTAGGCTTATGTCCAAGCAATCTGTTTACTGTATGATGATTGTCCAACTTTGTTTTAATTACAATTTTCTAATATTGTGTTCCACTGAGACAGAATCTCATGAATAATTGTTTAGAAGGGTATATTTACAGAAGAAAAGTTTTGTTTCCTTTATCAAAATATACTTTATACAATGATATCACTATATTCTTGGATTTAATAAATTATGGCCTTGGTTCTATCTTGCTTGTCTGAAGGTAATTTTAATCATCATGTCCTATTTCTCCATTTGTTGACAATGATAGTCAGGGCCTAGAAGTTATCAGGCACAGACAACAGGCAGATTCTCTTATTGTCTAAATTGTAAGTATGGTCTATAACAGCTAGTACTTATCAGGCAATCCCTGTCAACAGGACAAATGAAAACTGGGTAAAATAAAATCATGTCACAGTCATTTCAGGCAGCAAGTTGCATGTTACAAATGTCTCAGTGATCATTCTCAACTGAAATTCAGGTTTAGGCTTCCAGTTCTTGAAAGAGTTGCAAATATCCTTGGAGAGTATAAGATGCCAAAAAAATAGAAGGGATATGATCTTTTGAAAAACCTGGTTCCGTGAGCATTTTAGTTGAGACAACCAAAATTAGTCTTCATTTGGGACTGAAAAGTGATAAAAAACCCCATACATACTACTTTGTCTGCAACATGATTTTCCAAACTTTTGTGGTACGTGGCTGTTGATCTCTGTAATATCTTGCTGTGGAACAGGAATACCTCAGTATTTCTCGAACATAATACATCTTTTGTTAACGTTATGGTACAATAGTCAGATGTGGTTAGGAAAACAGTTATATATAGAATGTGCCTCATTCTGTTGTGTGGTTTTCACAAAGGGATCAATTAACTTCCTCTTGAGGTATGCTCAGTTATAATGAAACCCAGGAAACGCCAGAAACAACTTTGTCTCCAGAAGTCTTAGTGCTGAGGTACCACATAACACTTTTCCTGATAAAAGCTTAATGGCCTGAAAAATACAGAAGTCACAGGGAAGCTTTGCAGACCTTGAGTTTTCTTTGCATGAAACCCAATGTTTTTTTCTAGCTGATCCTATCCAGAAAAAGTGAGACCCTGCAGTTCCAAAGCGCAGTGAGATTGGCCTGTGTAACACTGCCAAGCCTTCTGTCATTTGCAGTCTGTCCTCCTGAGCCTGGTGAGCTGGAGAAGCGTTGGAAGAAGCGTCTCATAGATGAAGCACCTTATCTCTACATTACCTTGTTGGTGGGCAGTGGAGAATTAGTTTGAGGGAAATTGTGAAAGCACAAAACTGAACAGTGTTATGAAGCATGCATTGTGCTTCCCTTTCATTTTACATACGAACACTATTGTTCTGGACATTTTAAATAACTAATCTTTCTTACCAATGAAGCTTAACATGAACCTCTTTCCTTGATTTAGTAAGATCTCATAAGCAAACAAGAAATTCTCAACCAAAAAAGTAGATCAGAATTTTTAAAGCGCAGTTTGTTTTTAATAGCTAGTATAATTTTTAAGTGTTTTGATTTTTTTGAATGTATGAGGAGGAAGGACATATGGTGACTGCTATACAGCATATACAGTAACTGCATTTGAGAATGCTGTTATCCAGAAGGTAATGAATAATTAAAATAGATTTTTCAATAAAGAAGCAAGTGGGAGAAGTGTTATCTGTTCAGTTTAGGTTTTTATGAAAGGAAGTCAAGTTGATTGCAAATAACACTGGACAGTGTTTCACATTTCTTTTTAAAAGTTCCTTTTTGTATTTTCAATTGGATGTCCTTGAGAACTGGAGCAGTAGAAATGGGAAGAAGTTCATTAGCACAAAGTGTGTAATTATACACTTGGGGTCTAATAATATGAACATCTGCTTTAATCTAAGAGCTCTTTGGTTAGAAATGTCTAAAGGAGAAGATGACCTTAGTGTGCTAGCTGGTCACAGAGCAACTCTGAGCAACTCTGAGCTGTGAAAAAACTTGTGTAATCCTTGGGCATGTCAGGAGAGGCATTTCCAGAAATATAGGTAATACTTTATGGGGCATTGTAAGGCCTTGTCTGGAGTCTCTTGTAAGTTTGGATCAGCAATGTTCATCAGAGATGATTTCAAGCTGAAATAGGAGAGAGAGTGGGTTTTTCTCTGCCTCAGTCTAGAGCTAAACCGCTCCCGTCACTGACTTCTTTGTGCTTGGTACAAAAATGAAGTAAAAAGTCCCATCTCCTGAAAGTTAATGCCACATCATGATTGAAAACGTGTTGAAGACATTAGCTTGGCATAGGTATTTAAATGATAGCATAAATTAAGGCAGTTCTTTCAGTATGCATTAAATAAAAAGAGTATTTTTTTGCATGTATTTTTATAGATTATTTTTCTTAGTCCTATAGTTTAGGGTGTAAAATGAGTGAGGAATTTGAGGAGGGGGAAAGACATCTGCTACTTGTAAGAGCTTTGGAAAATGTGAGCTAATGGCAGCATTACACGCTGTCAAGATTCTTCTGTTGCAAAGGCAACCTTGCAAACGTCTATCCACTCATGTACCCAGACTGCTTTTCTTTCTCTTTTTCTCGCTGTCTTTTTTAAGACCTGTCTGTTAAACATCACTAGATTCTATTTTTTCCATTACCAACGCTACCGTAGTGAAAGTGATTGAGGAGTTTCTGTTCTTGGGCTGCTGTAATTTCCATCCCGGTTTTGCAAGGCTGTGCAAAGGTGATGTGTTACTGCTGAGTCTTGGGGCACAAGGCATTTGGCTACTTTCTTGCGACGAAGAATTCATAAAATCGAATTTATGTGGTGCTTTACAGAACCAGCTGATTAACTGCAGCCCTCAATAAAGGAAAGATGCTGTGTGCAATTGAAGCACAGGTATAAAAGAGTGACAATAAAGAAGATGCAAGTGAAAACAATATATTAAGCTTCCGAGAAGCAGGTTCATTGGCAGGTCTTTGCATTTCAAAAGAAATTCAGAACCTGTCGATATGTGGTGGTGCTATTTCACGTTGCACAACACTGCTGTTAAGAACAAGGGTTCAGAAATAAACTCCTTCTCCTGACCTTCGGAAACTGCATTACATTAAGGCACCTTATGTTTTAACCCAGCCTGGACTTGTGTGTCACTCTCTAAGAACTAGTGAAGGCCACAGAGTAGCTCCTGCATTTAACTTACTATAAAGAGAGATTACTTTCCTATTTTACTGCAAAAAGCTACTAGGTTTCAAACACGTTTCTGTTTGGTTGGTTGATTGGGGATATTTTTAATCAGTAAATGTCACAAGAGTATTTCTAAATATTTATACCTTAAGTTTGTAAATAATCCCCAGTAATATTCCAATTATTATTGGAATTCCAATTTCTGTAATTGGAAATTTTGTGAAAAAAACATGAACAGTTTGAGGTTGCTCAGTATAATGTATATTTACAAGGTGATTGGAAGTGACCGAGGGTTGGTGTGGTTTTTCTTCTCTCTGTAGTTTGCGTAATATTTTGCTACACATCATCTTCAAGCCTGCTCTGTTTATTTAGTGATCTCAGGAAGGTATTACAGCCTATAACCATTGGAAAACCTGAAATGTGTCTGGCTAGAGGACCAGTTCTTTGTGGCAGTGTCGCTGTGTACATAAAAGTATTGTGTGTCCAATTCTTTTGCTAATGCTTAGGACAGTGCTTCTCTGGCAACATTGACAGTGAAAAATACTGTGGTTTATTTCTCTTGGTGCTTCAAATACGTGAATATGCATTTAATGTGTTATATTTTGGACTGGTGGAATCCCTAAGAAAGGTGTTGCATGAATTTAGATTGTAAAACAGTTATTTTTCAAGTAGATAGTCAAGGGGGGAAGTTGAGAAGCTTATTTCACTGGTTTGGCAAGGGTTTGAGAGTAGTAAGAAAGTTTTTAGTCATGAAATAATGGAATTACAGTTATTGGTGCAAACTGTGAATATATTTATCATGTCATTGCCCAATGTCTGTCCTAAAGGAGAGTTAACAAATTGGTGCAATCTTTCTTCAAAAGCAGCCATAAATACAAATATTATTTACTACTATATTATGACTTGTATTCTAGATGACAGCAGGGCAAATTTCAGCATGCTCAGTGACAGAGCATTTTCCTTGGCAACATTTTGACCGGTATATTTTCTTACCCTAATTCAGATGCAAGAGAATACCAGTCTCCAAGCTCTTCACAGTCTTAGAGTAATTGCCGTTTGTTTTTGTCCTTCACCTCTTTGCTCTTCTGAAAACAGATTGTATTCCACAGCAGGGTTTCAGTGATCAGAGGTAAAGTAAACCCTCCTCTAGCAATTGGATGCTTTGACTTACTAAAGTCACTGCTGCTTGAAAGAGAAATTGCCTTCCCTTGAGAACATGTGAGCAATAAAAAAAATAAAGCTGTAGATGAGTTTGTATAAGGGCCCATAAAATCCAAATTCCTCACTATAGACATTTTTGTGAGAAGCAGAAAACTGATTCACTTATTACTCGTGTGGCCATTGTATTTGTTTAAGTCATTTTAAAAGTCCAAAGCCTCTTTAAAAGTGTTTATTTCCCCGAGGAGACAAATGCAGGATTCTGTATTGCAAGTCAAGTATGCCAGCCTTTAACAAGATTATGAGAGTCTTTTCTGTGGGTCTGCAGTGTGAAAAATGTCCTTAGCTGTAGGTCACGATGAATAAGTAGCCAGAAGAGATCCAACCAGCCAGCTGGTTTTATGGGTAGGTTGTTAGGCTGTAAAGGACTGGTTTGAAATTTAGACTGGTGCTTACAAAGGAGCTGGGTGTAGACGTTCGATTGAAAATACTGGTCTTAATGCTGTAGGGCAAAGCAGTTAGTGTTAGATACTTTCAGAAAATTTTATTTTAATAGGACAGAATGCCCAGGGCTTCTGCAAATGACTTCTCTTCCTTCTTCAGAATACCCAGATGCAAAGTTAAACTTAAATTTCTTGATTTCACAGATGATTGTTTTGAATATGTATTCTGGGCATTACAGCAAGATGAAGAGTGGCGTTGATGTCACAACAATAAGTGCTCTGTAAATGCCTACACAGATAAGGCACGAGGATAGTCACTCACCAGCTAATTCAGGATAATAAATGAAATCTAAGTGAGATGTAATTTGTATTGTTAATAAGTCTCTTCTCATGTTAGTAACAAGCAAATCTATGCAAAATGATTTGTTTTGCATAAAGAAATTGGGTTGGAAAGATGCCATGTGGCCTAGCTAGAGAAAATCCTTAACAAATTGCATTTATTGTGCAATACTTGTTCTCTCACATTACTCTTCTCAGAGAACCTGTATAATCTTCATATAAGCAAGGACAGTCTAGCTATTTGAATACGTTCTTATTGCAGATCCTCTTGCTGCCATTAAGTGTTAACACACATGCCTGTTGTGGGCATTTTAACACTTTGTGCCATCGAAACCCTTTATTTAAGTTCTTCAGGCAGTTTGCTGATGTTAATGGATTCAACCTCACATTGCCGCTGAGAATTAGGGATTCTTTCTTATGCACAGATAAACAAATGCAAACACAGTTTCTATGGTTTGTCTAAAATACTTCAGGAAACCTCTAGCAGAGGTTTAAAGTGCTTGCTTTAATTGCTGGACTCAGTTTCCTTCCAAAACAATAATTACTCTCCTCCATAGATAGACGTTTCAGTTGGAATGCCAGAGGGCTCTTTTCCAATTTCTGCTCAGGCCTTTTTAGTGAAGATACTTACCTCGCTTCAGGGACTGTTGTGTCATGCACATGCTTTTAATTTCTTTTCAGATTTTGGAGACCTGCTTCTCCCTCACTTTTTTAAATGTCTGTCTTCTGCTGAGAAGTGTTAATATTGTGTGCAGGGACCATCTGCCCTCTTGCCAAGTCGGAGCACTTGGGTTCTGTACGTGGCTGTGACACTTGCCAGCTTTTCCACTTTCAGCAAAGTTTCTTCTCCTCTCTTTCCCCATACATTTCTAAATATAAATTAGGAATAGCAGTCAGCTTTTTGTGAGGCTTTGTCAACCCTGTGGATAAATTCCATGTTTATTCTCTCTCACTCTCCGTTTGATTCCCCACTGACTTTTGTATGTGCTTGTCTCTTCTGGCCTTTTTCCCCAAAACCAGTACTGTGCAAAGAATTGATTTTTCAGTTTACTGACTGGACTGGAAAGTCAAGATTTGAGGGGGGTAATTCTTTTTGGTAAAGTAAAAAGCATTTTAAAAAACTTTAAAAATGAAATCTGACAGTTTTTGAAGCAGAAACATCACTTTGAAATGAATGAGCTTAATTTCAACATTTCAGTGCTTCAGGTTGTCTATCCCAATTTGTAAATTATTTTGATCTTCTCAAAACTCCATTTTCCAGCACAGAAACTGTATGCCAAATAATAGTAATAACAACAATAATAATAGTAGTCATCCTTTCCTCCCTAGGAGTGCAGTAACTTCCCATGATATTAGTTATTTTCTGTTAGCGATGATCCTGTGTGTATGTAACTCCACGTGCTTATAAAGGCTTATGTCCCCCAGGCAGTTGTTTGTCTCCCTTGGTCTCAGAAGATGCCCGTTATTCCTTTCCGTTCTGCTCAGGGTGAACCTGCTCACATGCCCTTCAAATGCAAGTTCGAATGTCCTTGACACCTGGCCAAAATGGAGCCTTCTCCAGCAAGAGGACATGAGAGCAAACCTCCTTTCCTCTTTTTCTGCACTGGAGTAACCTAGGGATAGTTCATAGCTGCTCTGTGCGTTGTCAGTGTTGTGACAGATTATCCTTCCTTATCAAGGAGATGTAACCAGCTCCTGCATAGACCACATCCGTGATTCAAATTACTGCTGAAATAGCATTTGCAGTTCTCTGTTGAGGTATGTTGTAATGAGTTCCAAAAAGCTGTAGTGGCGATTCTCACTTCTGTGTGTTAGATATCATGCTTGACCATGTTATGAAAGGAAATTAATGGTTTTTTACTAAAGTGCTTTGAGTGCTTAACATATATGGTATACAATATGTGGTGTTATCATTATGGAAAACTCTTTATTCTGTCTTTTCTTGTCATTATTGTTCTACTTCAAATAGACTTTAAATCTTTCAGTATTAGTGACTTGTACCATACACATAGGTCTGGCAGATGCCAAAAATCAGAAGTTGTAGGGAATACCTCTTTTCAGTGGAGCTCTCCAAATGGTAGAGTTGTCAGTTGCTTTCACACTCTCTGGACAATCAGCCAGCCAAGACTGCTGGCTGCTGTAAATCCACATGGCTCCATTAAAGTCAGCACTGATTTATGTCAGTGGAGGACCTGTCCTGGAGTATTCACAGCTTGATGGCCTCCTCCTTTCAACAGAAATAAAGGCAGCTCTGAAAGAACAGGAGTTTAAAGCAGTTCCGTTCACACCAATTCATAGGAAGTGTGACCCTTTCCATTGCTATTATATGTAATTAGGATTCTGTAAACAGCCTTCTTAGAAAATTAGAATGATGTATAATTTGGTGGTGTGATGCCCTACCCGCCCTAAAGATACGTTTTAACCACTGGAAGGCAAGAGAAAATATGCTATTAACAAATACAGAATTTGTGCATGAATTCAAAGGTTTATTACTGTGTTTCTCTTTTCTTCTCACACCTGAGTGTCATCAGCCTGGGAATTATGCAAGATCATGTTTACACTTTTTTTCGAGAAAAGTGTCTTTTGAAGCTTCCTGAATGTGGTTTTAAAACCTTTGATAATTGAAATAATTCTCAGATAATTGTTTGGTTTTCAAAGTGCACCTGAAAGTGAGAGAGGTTCCTGAATCCATATTTCAGATAGGATTAATTCAACCCCTTTTCTGTATGCAATATGATACAGTTTTTAATTACATGTTTGTCTACCATTTAGTCCAAAGCATCATTTTCTCATTCGATACAAAATGTTCCTGGTTTGGCCACAGGTCAGGTTGCAGAGTAGAGGAAACAACAGTTACGTTGTATTTCTCCAGAGCTGCAGAGCACAAGAGGCAGCAAATTGCATGGGGTGAAGAAAATAAAGAAAAAAGAAAAAGTCACGTAGGCAGAGCAGCCGATGTGTGCTGCCCTGGAGAAATTAATTCTTGTGCAGTTCCTGGCACTGATTTCCTTTGTAATGCTGCCCATCTTGCTAAGCCAGATTTTTCATGAAGGGTCGCCTAGCTGCATCTTCTGATTTTCCGGGTTCCTGATTTGAAACTCTGAGGCCTCATTTGCCGAAGTGCTGAGCACCCACAGTTGAAGGAAATGGTCAGAGTGAAGTGAACTTGTTAGCAGTTTTCAGATACTGTGAAAAAGCAGGTCTTCAATACCTGGAACTACATATCTAAAAATTGAGTGGCAGTGCCCTTCTTATATTACTAATGCCTTGCTTTGTAATTTGAATTGCAATATAATAATCTCTATGAATGGTATAGTGGCAAGAACCAGCATTGGTGATTGATTAAACGCTTCAGCCTCCCTTCAGAGTTTAATTAATCTTAGCAGCTCTTTATTGCTTTGTAGGCTACAAAGCAATAGAGATTATTGCCATTTTAATAGGGAATAGAGAGTAGATTCTCTGCATGTTGGTTGTGTCTTTTCCCCTTTCTGAAAGTCTTCCTAGACACAAGAGCAGAAAGATAACTTGCTTATGAGTTTCAACTACTTGAAAAACCCTGTCCCCCCTTTTTTTAGGATGAATAACAAGGACATAGCATTAGGGCTTCATAGAAACTTTCAAGCCGAGCTCTCTGACGAACTCAGCAGTGCCTCATTAAGTGACTTCTCCTCAGCCCACACAAAGGGGAGACAAATCATGTTTGAACTGCTGAACCCACACCCAAAATATTTCTGCTTGGACTGTATGTTATTAAGCTCTTAGGAGTCTTGTGATAGAGGTAGGAAAAGGAATGAATGAAAAAAGGAGCCGCCTGTCTCCACTGAATGGTCTGCAGACAC
>KZ507964.1:3433-17761 GCA_002844005.1 Limosa lapponica baueri | reverse complement strand
TGTAACGTGCCCTCCTACCCCTACCCCTCCTTGTGAGCCACTCTGTTGGGACCATCTCTCCATAAGGTGGTGGCAGGGTGTGCTAGGCTGGGTTCCTGGTGGGAAAAATAAGAGTATATAAGGCTTGCAGTTGAAAACCATTGTCATGCACCCATGTGAGGCAGCAAAGCTAAGGCTACACAGCACATTTGTATGAACTTCTGAGATTTGCCACCATGAGATCACTTGAAATGTCTTGAAAGCACACGATTCTGTACTAGTTTGTGGGACGAGTGGGACAGGTGTACCATCTGACCTGTTTCTCACTTGGCATTTCATCCTCTGCTGAATTGCACACTCGGATTTACAAGTATCTGTCTTAATTCTCCTTATTCTTGCTGTAGACCTTCAATGAGTTTGAGATTGAGCAGCACCAAGAGTGTGCCTATGACCACTTGGAAATATATGACGGGCCCAACAGCAAGTCACCTGTCCTTGGCCGCTTCTGTGGCAGCAAGAAACCAGACCCTGTAGTGGCTTCTACCAACAAGATGTTCCTCAGGTTTTACTCTGATGCTTCTGTGCAAAGAAAAGGTTTCCAGGCAAAGCACAGCACAGGTAATCTGGTTGCCTGACAATACCCCAGTGCGATGTCATCAAATCTCACTGCATTGTTTACCAGGGCAAAACAAGACATACTTTTCTCCTAAATAAGCTTAACCTGAATTTTAAGTGTTTGTAAATTGTGCTTAACCAGTTCCCAGACTATTATTGGCACCAGACCATAAATTCCCGCTTCCCTATCAGGTCGGAGGTCTCTTGATGTCAGCCATTCCTGCTCATTTCTTTTGTACATGCTGGAGGTCTTCTCTCCCTACAGCTGGCCCAAAATTGGGATGGCGAGTCTTTGTTGTGAGGTAGAGCCTTTGGTGAGGCTGTGTTTTGTGCTCTTTGCTTCCTCCAGAGTGTGGTGGACTCTTAAAGGCTGAAGTACGAACTAAGGAGCTGTATTCCCACGCTCAGTTTGGGGACAACAACTACCCAGGCCAAGCGAACTGTGAGTGGGTGATTGTAGCTGAGGATGGTTATGGGGTGGAGCTGATATTCCAGACGTTTGAGATCGAGGAGGAGGCCGACTGTGGGTACGACTACATGGAGATTTATGATGGCTACGACAGCACTGCACCCCGCCTGGGACGCTTCTGTGGCTCAGGGGTAAGCCATGGTGGTGGGGATTTCATAGCCATAACTGGAGGTGGCAAGGAAGAGGGTGCTCTTACGCCCTTTTTGGAGAGGGGCAGCTCTCACCAACTGGTGTTGAGAATGCCTGGTGTGTCTGGGTTTTGTTTCTTCTTCTGTTCCTAGAGATCGCAGCCATTTTTTTTTCTGATGCAGAGAGTTGTCTAAAAGCCTTGCTTGACTGACTTCCCCTTGTTAGCCCTAGGGCCATGTGCAGCAGCAAAAAGTGTCCTGTAAATGTTGGAAACAGCTTCCAAAGTCCACTTTCATCCTCAGTCACCTCCTGCCTGAAGCCAAGTCACATTGTGGCCATGCTATGGCGACGGCAAAGGGTGCAGGGACTTGCAGAGCTGCTTGTTGACTCCAGGCTGTCTCTTGAACTGTTATCTATGTCCCCATTAAGAGGAGTGACTCTGTTAGCATGAGCAATAGTGTGTGGTATTTAAAACTATAGGTTCCAGGTTTAATTTCTCTAGGACTCCGGCAACAAAATGAAGAAGATTCTTACTGCATTTAAAGTGAGACATCCAAGGAGCTGGTGTGTCAGAGCAGTCCTTGCAAATTGGGGAAATGGTCTGAAAAATAGAATCATAGAATGGCTTGAGCTGGAAGGGGCCTTAAAGATCATCCAGTTCCCACCCCCCTGCCATGGGCAGGGACACCTCCCACTAGACCAGGTTGCTCAAAGCCCCATCCAGCCTGGCCTTGAACCCCTCCAGGGATGGGGCAGCCACAGCTTCTCTGAGCAACCTGTTCCAGTGTCTCACCACCCTCACAGGAAAGAATTTCTTCCTGAGATCTAATCTAAATCTCCCCTCTTTCAGTTTAAAAAGGCATAGCAGCTTCATGTGAAGAAGTTCAGGGCAGCAGGGTAGTAATTTACCTACCCACATGCTGTCAAGTGGAGAATGGCTGGGAACAGGTTGGTCCTGCAGAGAAGCACAGGGAGGTTGTAGCAGGTCACAGCAGCGGGGGAGCTAACCAGAGTTATCATATAAGATACGTGGTTAAGTTATTTTGCTGCTAATGAACCCTGGGAGGGCCTCAGCTGCCGAACAGGGGCTGGTTTGGATTGTGTCATTTCCTGAAAAGATTAGGGCAAATTAGAGAAAACTCAGAAGACTGGAACAAGAACATCCAGGGCGTCCTGTGACTGTGACCTACAAAAAACAAGTGGAAGAACTGGGATTGCAAAGTGGGCTGGCACCAGTCTTCAAACATAAAGGGCAAGGATGCAAAGAGCAAGGGAACGTGCTCAGGAAATCAGAGCAGGGCAGGAGGTACTGAGCACTTAGTGTTTGTGTTTCCTGGCCCATTCTGAGAGATTGAATTCCAGCATCATAGCACAGACAGTTATTTAGCCTGCGGACTTGACCACTCTGTACTGTCTTCTTTACTTTTCTGCAGCCTCTGGAAGAAATCTACTCTGCAGGGGATTCCATCATGATTCGATTCCACACAGACGACACCATCAACAAGAAAGGCTTTCATGCCCAATACATAAGTACCAAATTTCAGGATGCATTGCACATGAGAAAGTAGCTTGGCTGCTCCTCACAGACATTTCCATCTGAAGATTGAGACATTTAGCTGTGATCTTTGTCCTCTTTTTTTTTTTTTAAGCTTCTGTGCACCTGGCCAAAAGCAGTGTGCAGTGTTTTCTGTAACTAAAACTAAATCCAGTCTCAAAGGTTTGCCTCTGAAATTATTAGCATGACCCTTTCTTGTTAACATACCCAGGACCAAAAATTGTCTTCTAATCGTACCTGCCAGGGCATAAAGGTTGTATTTTGCACAGCTTGCCATGGGGAAGAGTGAAGACTGATACTGAATTGAGAAAAGCCTTCATCTCTTGCATATCCTGTTTCTAGGTGACATTTCCTAAGCATCGTGTACACATGAACTGTCTTGAACACATTTACTGGAACAGATGATGTGGACGGCCCCTCCAGTAGGATTTTCTCAAAGGACCTTGGGAGCCACCCACTCTCCCCTACCAGCCCAAAATACTCTGTGCAATAAGTGAGCAACCAGATGGCTGGGACTCCATCGTTCTTTCTGTCCCATCTATTTATTGTCTTGGTTATTGGGGGTTGAAAGGTGGGCAGGGGCGCAGGGACGGTCTCGTTAGGGCTGCCAGCTGCTTGGATCACCGTGAGCAAGAAGGACCCAGTGCCTGATTTGCAGTAATTGTCATGGAATGACAATGTCGTATGTTGACTGGAAAGTACTTTGATGTGGTGGCCAAGGGAAAGGTGGTGGCTGACAGGGAAGTGTGGTGGTGGTGTCCAAGGCATGGCTGTGTGATGGTGGCAAAGCTTAATGACTGGATTGCTGGCAGCGTGCTCCAGTTACACCACCAAGGCAAGGCAGCTCAGAGGGCTGTGGCAGCAGTCCAAGCCTTACCTTAGATATGGAATCTCTCCTCCTCACTCCACCCATGTTTGCTTTCTCTGCCTTCTTTGAGCTGCTTCCTTTCCTTGGTACCACTTCCACGTGAGCCCTTCCTTTTCACAGCCAAGCTGCTCTCCTCCCTATCACAACCTAGGAGTGCTCTACAAAATCAACTAGCTGAGGCATTTCAACGGAGGAAACGCCGGGCCAGAGATAGTCAGGGTGTCCCCAAGGCGCAGGGACACGGGCCACTCTACAGGCCATCTCTGGAGAGCTCTGGGAACCTGTCAAACATGTGCGAGCTCCAGGCATGGGACTAGGAACGGGGAGAGCTCTGCTGGTTTCTGCTTCCTCCCCATTCCTCGCTGGCCCAGTCTCTTAACTTCATGGCAGGGGTGCAAGGGAGATGGTGACTTAAGCACTTTGAGCTATAAGGCTCAGACATGCTCTGTGTTGCGGTTATTTATGTACGTGGAAGCTACCGAGCCGTGGACTTGCAGAATTAACAGGTAGCTTGGCACTTCTTTTGGGGAAAAAGTAGGGAAAAAACTTTGCTTTTGGGGGAACCACTGTAGTTGAGCTGTTGATATGGAAGAAAAAAAAAAAAGAAGAAAAAAAAAAAAGACTTTATTCTGAATGATATTTCATCAAGGCACTCATGGGCCATTATGAGCTAAAAGCTGAGGTATGTTAGCTTTAATAAAGTATTTATAATCCAAGGATTACTATGTTTACATAACCAATGTACTGTCAGGCTCCGGGGTGACACCTCCTCTCTGGTGTATGACTGCGGAGAAGTGTGGGGCCAGCGCCACTGTCAGGCACAAACGACATTCCTGGAGATGAGGGCATTCCCAGATGGATAATAAATAGGCCCAGCCCTCTCCAGAAGTCCTTGAACAGAATATGGTCCAAGTATTGTGAATACTAGGAGAAGCAAATGCATGAAAATATTTTCTTGCTTAGAACAAGAAAAATAAAGTAATTTATACACACACACACAAAATTATATGTATATAAAATGTGCATGTAGAAGACAAGTAGTCAAAGCCTTAATAAGTGTCATGTGAATAATACTGTATCATTGACTATAGCTTTATTGCAGGCTGTATAAAACCATGTTATTCTGTTTTAGTTTTGTTTTTTTTTTAGCTCTGTTTTGTTCCTGTTTTCAAATTTTGTGGCCTTTTAACGGGCAAGACCTCTCATCTCAAGCTGTTTGACCATGCAGGTCTGGGGCAGTGAGCTCTGCTAGATGGGGGTCTGCTTTTGTCCTTCTCTTCCTTGCCCCCATTCATGCAAAATCGCAGTGACTCAGGTCTGGAAATAAAAGCGTGACACCGATCCCTGTGAAACAGAAGAAGAGTTTCAGGGGGCAAGCAGCGGCTCAGGTTTCCTGGCTCTCTAATGGGAGCAATGGCTCTGGAGAGAAGTGACTGTAGGAACTTCCTGTGTGCTTTACCATCTCTGTTCCTCGTTCTGGTAATTCCCCATCTTCCCCAGACTGGTTCGCTGCAGATGCTTGCGATGTGGTTTGACAGATCTACTGCGCTTGTCAGCATTCATGCAGGTGTCTCTTGTGACGGTGTGCTCACAACTGTTGTACTGTGCGTTTCAATCAATGACCTATGTAGAATATTTCTGCTGTACTGACTGGGCTTAACAGTCAATAATTCTAAATGTGTGAAAGTTTCTTAAGAAAAAAGGAAAAAATAATGTCAGACCCTCTAAGGTGTGTATACGTATTCTGGTCTTTGTGTGGTTTTACATTTCACTAACTAAAATAAGTTTTTAAGAGGGGGAGGAGAGGAGGGTGTGGGGGCAATCACAGATGTACCCGTGCCAAGAATGAGTCTCAGCATTCATTAAAGACTCTGAATTCAGTTGCACGTTCTGTTGTATCATGCATTTAGCGCTTCCTTGAGGGGAGGAAATTTCTTAATACATTCCACGTCCTGCCAACTGTTGTTTGTGTCTACTGCTAACAGCGGGTGGGATTTACTCTCTGCAGGAAGCGACTTTCCCTTGAGCCTTTAGCTTTGTATTGGCTTTTGCAATCAAGAGGGCATTTAGGAAGTGGGGCAGAGGAACAAGTTGATCAGCCAAAGGACTACGTCATGGTGTTTCATGTTCTGCACTCATGCTTTAGTGGGCTGGGGTGCAGATCTACAGAGATAAACATTAGGGATCTGGGAATTAGTCCATAAGTAGCCTTCAAAAGAGGAGGCTCATTTACTACACTACAGGGTATGGCCTTCAGCAGCAGGTTGCAAAGACCCTTGGACGTGAAACTCCTGTGCAAAGGACAGCAGGATGAGCATGAGGCAGATGTTCCTTACTGGAAAGTTGTGGTTCGCACTCTCACTGTGGCAGCAAAACGTCCAGTAGCTAAGGCAGCACCTTGAATGCTTTTCTTTCTGTCCGCTGCTTGATGTCTACCCTTCTTGCTAAGGATCATGTCTGTGTCCTTTCCACAGCACATACCCAGTTCATGCATGTCCCACTACCCAGAACATTTCCTGTGGGGTGTGTGTGTGTCACAGCCATTCAAACCTTCACAGTGACTGAATTTCCTCCCAGCAGTTTCCAAAGGCAAAACAGCGATGGACATGAAGTAAGGAATAAGCATCCCCATGTAGCCTCCTGCACCAGCGCATCATGGCTGGAATGAGCCTGGAGCCAGGCAGTCAAGTCACCAGTTGGACATCATTTCCAAAATGAGGATGAGAAACCTTCAGTCACGCAGAGAGTTTCAGCCCAAAGCGATGTTGAAATACTAGAAATGATGCAGCCCAAGTGAAGCTGGTAGGAAAGGGGAGGTAAAATAGAAGGTGGAATATGAACTGGAGTCACAGCTCTTAGAGAAACACACAGACGTTTGCCATTGTAGTGAGATTGGTTCTTACTGTGTGCGTGATCTCCTTATTGTACGTGTAAAGATCTTTTGCAGGCTTACATCTTCCCTGCTGTTCAACTACCGTGTTCCCTTAATGTCTCTTTCCACACTGACTGCCTGCCACCAGCGCTGTATGGCATGGCCAGTCCTCATTCCTCTGCTTAGTTCTAGAAACAGGACTTCATTTTCCAGGGAGCACCCAAGGACCATCCAGTCACCGCGTGTGAGAAGCTGGAGGGACCATCCGTTGTCTGCCAGGAGGTTCTTCATCTTTTACAAACATGAGTACCCGGTGGTACAGCACGCTACAAAGAAGGATGCCTCGGACCGGAGAGGCTCGTCGGTCTCGGCATCGAGCCAGCAGAATTCCTCTGCTCTGTCCTGGCCTTTCCAGCGAAGGTGCTCTGGCAGAGGAGGTGCGAGCCTTAGAAAGCAAAAGCAGGATTGCTCTCAGGCTGATTTGTGGTAGGTATTAAACACGCTTCTCGCAGCCAGGAGCAGTTTTGCTGTGCCGTGGGGCAGGCAGAGAGGAGGCAGAGTGCCCAGAGCCCCAAATCCCAGCTTCCCAGGTGCCTGCCAGACCCTGCCCCTGGCAGGGACCTGGCTCTATCAGGTGTGCTGGAACCCAGCCAGCTTGTCTGAGTCAGCTCAAGAGAAATGCCACCCTCTCTTCCTCTTCGCAGGTCCGCAGATCGGTTTTTAGCAGGAAGAGAAACCCATCCTAAGAGGAGCACCAGCCCTGGCGTCGGGCAGCCTGCTGTTAACACCTGCAGGGAACTCTAGGGGAGAAGAGCGAAATGGTGAGTTGGGAGACGTCCCGTCCAGTTGGTTGGGTCTTGTTGGGATGGAAGTAGCAGGGGGAGGTCAGAGTGCAGGAGAGGTGAGGCCACAGGGACAGCTAAGCTGTTGGATGAAAAGCTCCCCGGGAGCATTTAACCCTCCCGTTCTCTGCCCCGACCAGATGAATCAAGCTGGCCCCTTTGTTAGCTCTGCAATTCCTTCTCGCAAAACGAACGTTTTCAGACACTCGCTTGGATTTTAGCATCTGACCCAGCTTTTCTGTCCTGGAGGTATTGCCTGGTCTTAGGGCGGTTGGAGCAAAGAGGGGGCTTGTGCCCTGGATCACGCAGTGGATCCTTCTCGAGGAGGTTTCCTGTCCTGGGAGATGGGACCTGCTGAAACGCACTCTGTCTGCTTAGGAATGGGCAGGTGGGGGTGGCTGAGAGTGAAACCTCCTTCCTCCCAGCAGCTAGCTGGCTCTGAGGCTAAATAACGTTCTCCTCTGAAATGTAATAATGAATTAATTCCATGAACATTCACTGAAAACACGCCACTCTCAAAGGATCTTGGATCGACAGCAGAGCTTGGGGAGTGCAGAACCAAGTTAGCTGTTAACAGCATACGGAAATAATAGATTAGTGTCTTTGGTCTCTCTAACCTCTGTTGTTCTTCTTTCACTTCCCCATATTGGTCCCCTTGGAATCTCCCTTTTTTCTCTCTTCCACAGCCCTTCCCAGTGAATGGCACGTAGCCTGTGCTGGCTCCATCCAGGAGCTGGCCAGGTATTGCCCCTGGAGCTCTCTAGGCACAGAAGAGGAGATGGTCCCTGCCCACGGGCAACCATGGCTTGAGCAAGTGCAAGAACAGCTGGGGGAAAGGGAGTATTATCTGTATGTTGGAGAGTTGATGCTGAGAGGTGGCAGCACCTGTAGTAAATCTGAGAAGTAAATCCAGACCATCTGATCACTGGACGTGTGTGTTAACTGCATTCATCAACCTCCCCTCTGCTCCCTTCAGCAAGAGGCTCTCTGTACTGAGCCCCAGGGGACCAGTGATGCTGATTTTGGTTGGGGAAGAGGCCTTGTCTCCTTGTGGTCCCTCCTATTTCCAGGTCTGCAGGATGCTACTGATGTTACTGAGTGGCAAAAAGGGAGAGGGAAAGGTTGCAATGTTCAGATTCTTTTTTACCTCAGCTGCAGTATAAGGCTTTTTCTCACCCAAGAAGTGCTCCTGGCAGACAGTAGATGCTGTAGTTAATGCTGCTGGGAAACCTACCTGACTCGCTGATACTCAGAGCCCTGTAAATATTACTCTGGAGTACTCAGGGAGATCTATGAGCAAAAGCAGGGGCACTGCAGGCACAGAAAGATATCACGATATTGAATTACATTCACTTTACGTTTAGAAATTTCAGAGCAACGGTCAGGCATTTTAATCTCCCCTTCTTTCTTTTTTTGAAGTAAATAAATTGAAGTCAATAGTAATTTTCATGGAAAGGACATCCTTGTCTCTCCTGACACGGCTAGCATACAAATTTGCACGCTGATCCATTTTTGCAAGTGACTTGAGATAATGGCTTTAAGCCATTGTACAGCTGAGAGAAACAGCCTGTTTCTCATTGTCTTGCTATGGCTTTCTGTATTTGCTTGCTAGCAGGGTAGACTCTGCAGTTTCAAAATACCACAGCCTTAGGATATCCCAAATCCTGCATTTTGTAATTAAAGGCAGCCAGAGGACAGCACAAATGCCCAGTGCCCTGCAAGTCACCTGTTAGAGATTTAAGTGCAGAACCAGGCCTGTTCTTTAAATAAGGGCTTACTTATACAGTCTGTCTGCTAGTGTCCCACCTTAAGAAGCTAAGTATTTAATGCTGGCCTGGAACTGTGATTGAATAAACTAGGAAAAACATTTCTACTCAAATTAAGGGCTACCAGTCAGGTTAATGTGAATAACAGACCTGTTCCTAGCTGGCAACTCACATTTGTAAATGGTCAGTTGCACACACAAATAGTTTCACAAATACCTTGAGCACAGAAAGGTGACCACATGTAAATACCTTATTTATGTGGCTCCTTCTGTTCAAACTTTCACTTAACCTGCATGCACAATCCTAGAAATAATAATGAAGTCCATTAAGTGCACTGTCTTCAACCAAGAAGAAGGAAATAAAATAAATTTACAAGCTTCAGAGAAGAGGCAGATATGAAAATCCAAGCTCAAACATTAACAGGTCAGCTGTTCACAGAGGTGTGTTTCAGTAAGTTCAAGGAAGGCACAAATTGGAAAATTTGGGTGAGAACTGTCTCTGCTGTATTTCATGCCCAGCTGGCAGCCTGGGTGCAGCAATACCTGCACCTCTAAGGAATTTGAACGAGATCCTTGCACTCGGTGACCCGTTGCCAGCCTTGTCTGCAAGCTCAGAGGCATTTCCCAACATCTGCGGTCCCGTAAGCTGAGCTGTTCAAAGGTTACACTCCCAGCACAGTGTCCGCAGCTTGCATATAAAGGCCATGCTTCTCAATAAGCCTCCGGGTGGTGTCTGTAATGGGAGGATGAATTCGGGATCTTTCAGTAATTTCCTCCCCTCGTTGACTTTTCTGTGGATTACGGTCCTCAATACACAGCGATGTGCCCCACTCCTAGACTGCAGGACTTAAGCTCAGCCAAATCTCTCATAGCTTGCTTGCATTTGGAGCCTTTCTTCTCCATAACTGGCAGTATCCAGACTTTTAATGGCAAGTTTTCACCACATTGACCTCCTTGTTCTGAAGTAACCAGGCCCTCCTCAGTGCATGGCGGCAGAACTTCCCCGCAGTCAGAAAAAGGACAGCTTTCTGCCAGCTGCCTCTCCACTGGCTTTTTGTGGATGCAAAGTGAAGCTCTTCCAGCCTTTCCAGAGCACCGGAGTTTCCGTTCCAAGGGAAACCTCAGCAGTTTTGCTCTTTCACTCCAGGTCATTTAATTCTCAGATGTTTCTGGGACTGGCTGGACCTCACCATGTGATGGACTCAGTATTGCTGCAAGCAGTAGAGCTGCACCAGCAAAGGAGCTTAAGAGCAGCTTTCAGCTGCCTCCAAGCCTGTTTCTGTGTTCCTCCTGGATGGCAGAGTCTCTAAATGCCAGCTGACAGACGGACAACACATCTAGCAGGGACTGTTCTGAATACTTCCCTTCCTGCGTGTGGAAACAGTTTAGTCAGGAAGGAATTAATGTGTTTCTATCATTTTCAGCTGTCCTCAATTCACAAGCCGTCACTGTACTTCATCTCCTAAGACATACTGGGGTTAAACAACCTTACCCTTTCTCACTGGGGAGCTGTCAGGGTAAATGCATTCAATGATAAGGCCATGACTACTCTGAGACCCTGTATGGTATAAACAATTTGAGCAAAACAGTTCATGTTTCCTCATATCACTCTCTTGAATAGCATGGCAGGGGTTTTGTTTTCTCTGGAGTAACGAGCATGACTTCCCTGTTCAGCTCAAATGAGTATATTCTCATCCCATCATTTCCAGTCACTTCAGAAGCTCCCCTCCCCACTCCCACACCTGGCCAGGGGCATCTCCCAGTTGCTAATACTCAGTTCTGTTTCTCTTCATTATTTTTTTTTTTATTTCTCTGCAGGAGGAAGCGTCGTCTTTCTCACCGTTTTACAGCTCAACTGTCAATTCAGTAAGTACACGGCATAGGATGAAGATGAACTGACTGCTCGCCATCATGTTATCTGTAGGAGCTGGGGGGTGGGATTCTGGAAGAGAACTTGCTGCTTTTATGGGTGAGTGTTGATGCAGATCTTCTGACAGACTGTCCTAATGCTGCTGACATTGTATTGTAGCAGTAAAGACAGACGAGATGCTTAAAGTCCCCAGAGTCCTGCATTTAAGCCTGTTTTCCTGTTTATTTAGAAATTAGCAGATCCAGGTAGAGGTGACTTTGCTAAGCCTTTAGTGCAGCTGAACTTTCTTTCCTGCTCCTTCCACCAAAGGGAACGTGAATGTCCTTTTAGATTTCATTTCTGTTCTCTCCCAGTGACAGAGGGGGTGACGAGGGGAGCAGGCCATTAGCCATCACAGCAGTTACCAGAGGGTCCTTTACACGTCCTGACACTCACTTAGGATAGATTGCAATGCCTAGAAAAAGCCAAAGGGTTTTTGGTTTGGGTCTTGCAACTGCTCACTTAGCCTCTCTCCTTGATTGCTTTTTATAAAACATTTTTTTTGGTACATGTTCTATAACCATCTTATTCCTAGACTTCTGTGCGAACATCTGGAAGCACAACTGTCCAGGCAGATTGTTCTTCTGGGGTAAGAGTTTGTTTCATGATTTGATGCAATTGATCGTGTGGAATGTCTTTCCCTCTGAAATCAAATCTCTGCTTCCCTTGTCCATCCCAGCTGGCTGGATGCCACTGTTTTGATCCAGGGCTGCAGTTTTATTCCTCAACGTTGTCTTTTCTTGCTGTTGTATGGTAGCCACTCGCTCAGGTACTATGCCCAAAGTTAAAGGATGACACCACGTGCATTTGACCTGACTGTCTTTCTTTGTAAGTCAGTATGAGCCCTGGGTGGTTGGAGTGGCTGCAGGGATACCCAGCATTCTGGCCTTGGCTCTTGCAGTCATCTTGGCTGTGGTCTGTGTCCTCCAGTGGAAGAACTGCATCTGGAATCAGGTAACTACATCTGGAATCAGGTGAATACCTCCCACCTCTTGGGTGCCTTGATTTCTCTGTAGTTGTTAGTTAACATTATGTTTTTGGTTTTTTTTCTGGATGTAAATGTGAAAGTGAGGGTTTTTCCCTCTGCTAAAAGACCAGACAGATTTTGGATGTTCTAATAAAGGGAACACTCAGGCACTGAGGTTTCCTCTCTGCGAGGATGAGCAGGCATCAAGTGCACCCTGTGATTGTTCTCACTGAAAGAGCATTTTGGCATCCAGCTTAGAATATGTTGGATATTGTCCCCAATATTATCCCCTGTGCAGTTATTTACCCCCTGAGTATGTCCTGAGTTCTGGAGCTGTTTATCACGGTTATTACAGAATTGTCAGAGTTGGAAGGGACCTCTAGAGACCATCTGGTCCAACTCCCCAGCTAAAGCAGGAGCACATTACTCAGGACTGCATCTTTTCTCACTGCCCTGTGCTTCTTATGCAGTTGTTTGTGAATTGTGGGTGGATGTTGTTTGTCACTGTTCTGTTCATTGCTTCAGACCAATCAGCACTCCAATGGGCAGGAAGAACATGAATATGAATCATCCCCTCCCACATCTCCAGATGTAAGTGGATTGTCAACATAGCACACCCGCTGCTCAGCTGGTTACTAAATGCAGGGCTGGCTTCAAGGGTAGCCCTGGACTAATAGAGAGCTGTGGTGGGTTGACCCTGGCTGGACACCAAGTGCCCACCAAACCTGCCCTGTCACTCCCCCTGCTCACTGGAGAGAAAGTGTAACAAAAGACTCATGGGTTGAGATAAGGATCATTCACTAATTACCATCACAGGCAAAATAGACTTGACTGGGGAAAGTAGTTTTATTAATTAACTATCAAATCAGAGGTTTCTGATTGCACATCTGTCCATTTGATGCACTCCTAGATGAGAAGCCAGCAAAGGTTTGCCCTTGCTTTAGGGTACACAGGCATGAAAGCTGCATTCTGCTTGGGCAAAAATGGAGGGAGAAGGAGGGATGGACCTGCGATGTAAGCAAATACGATATTTTCCTCAAAATACTGCCAAACATTTCCAAAGAGCAGTGGAAATTCTTGTATATTGTATTCTCTGCAGTACTCACAAGGTCTCTGAGTACCTTGTGACTACCATCACAGAAATTATATTTTGCCTCCAGGACTTCTATATGACCATGATGCAAGGGACAACAAATACATATGTAAATGAAGAACAAGACAAACACCACAAACCGGACATCCAAACACAAGCAAAGCCCATGAGGACAAATAAGCCCAGGAGAGAGCCACCTGTGGTGGACTCCATTTATGAAAACCATTTTCCCTATCACTGAAAGAAAAGCACTGAATAGTGGCTGGGACCAGAAATAACAGACACGAGCCTTTTCCTGGACACCAGGGGTCACACGGTTGCAGTTTATGAACAAGAGAGTTTTCTCTTTGTGTATCCATGAAATTCTACGGAGGAGAGGACAAAGAGACTTTGGATGGGCAAAGAACTTGTTTACAATGATGCCTCTGAGATGGGGAAGCACAATGAGGTTCCCCTGGAGTACCCGAGTTCTCTGGGAGGGATGGTTTTGCTGTCCACCTAAATTTAAGTTCATTCCTTGTAATAAATAAGATTTAAATCCTTGCAGTGACATTGATGGTAGAAAAGAGCAGCCAGAGAGTTGTTTGGAGTCCCCATCACTCAGGTGCCTGAGCTTCTGGCAACAGTCTGAAAAGAAGGGGACGCGCTCTTCCTTTCATTAAGCAGAAAGAGTCCAGACCAGAAGTAAGATAAAGTGATATGCCCAAGAAAGCTGGAAGGACAATGCAATTCACAGGGATTAGGAGCCCCAAGAATGGCAGAGAGAGCTGCTGATAGCCCCCAGACTGCAGGACCTCCTTTCCCTCCCACAAGGTGAGCCAAACTGTCTGGTGGTTGTGATGACTGGCCAGGGGCTCCTTGCAAGCAGCAGCACCATGTCCAGTGGTTGAGGAAAGCAGGACCGTTGCCCTGGGAAGGACAGCCCTTCCCACAGGGCACTGACCACAGGTGCCACAGATCTACTCTGCAGTGGAGTAGAAGATGGGGCACTGACCCAACCCAAAAAAAATGATGGCACAAATCATCATAGATTTTTCTTTATTGGGTCATTAATGTAGACACATGCAGTGCTATCCGTCTGCCAAGCATGCTGCTCTTGGTGGGACACAGGCTGTGGGAGAAGCCAAGAGAGCTGTGTTTGTGAGAAAATCAGCGCTTTGATGTGGCCACTGTGCTCAGGTGGCGAGTGGAAGGAGCATCAGGGCAACAGGCTGCAATGTCACCCAGGGCTTCCCTGCAATGTGGTGGAGCAGTTCCCGGAGGCC
>KZ507962.1:20287-41044 GCA_002844005.1 Limosa lapponica baueri | reverse complement strand
GCTGTTGCTGGCCAGAAGTTACAATCCCCTCTTGTTTAATTTTAACAAGAGATACTGGATACTTGCAAGCAGCCGGGGATGAATTCTCTGATCCTGCTTTTGTCATTCTTTTCCTTCTTTCCCTAAGTCAGTCAGTCTCTTTGGGTTACTTTGTACTGGAGGGCTGTTACTAGAGAGTCCCAGCATGAACTGAATCAAGAAGTCACACTAAACACTGAAAAACTTCCCAGTTTCCTTTGCTCACCAAGATAGTTATGCCCTACAAAATACCATTGTTCCGTAAAAGTCTATGCTACGAATCGTGACTTAAGGAACAGCTGGCATAAATCCAGACAAATGACTTGCTGAGTGACCTTACATGCATAATATTGTTGCTGTGCTAATGAACCGCTCGCTCACGGTTTTACATGGTTTTAAAAACTCAAGCGTTTTACAAGTGTTCCTCTTGTCTGCAGGGTCTCGTCAAGAAGTTAATGGAGATGGTTAGTGTCTCTCCGGTGCCAATCCAGCATGATATTATCACCAGTTTACCTGAGATCCTGGAGGATTCCCAGCAAAGTGAGGTTGCCCGAGAGCTCAGGTACAGATTCTGTTAGTTGGGTTTTTTGAAAACCGCATGTTGAGAGAGGAGTGATAATTTAGGGAACAAGTTTTCCATAATGCCAGTTGTTGTCAGTTTCAGAGACTTTTTTTGCAGTGATCACAAAAATTACTGGAATCATACATTTTTTTTTCTTTTCCTTGTATCAGCTGCTTATTAAAACAGGGCAGACGGCTGACAGTTCCAGTCCTAGATGCCCTTTCTCGTCTGGATCTCGATGCAGAACTTCTGGCTGAGGTAACAGCTTTTACTGAGCAGCTGAGCAGAGCCCAGCCCCTGCTTGGAAACACAAGAGCTGGAGCTGTTTGGTCATTCGAAGTATTTTGCTAAACCTGCCTCCTATCGACCTTGAAAAGTCCCAAGTTCACTGAAGGAGTCAGAGAAGCTAAAACTGGTTTTGGAAACATGCGTGAGGGGTTCAGTGAGGAGCAGGGAGAAGTTTTCTGGCTGTTACACTTTGCATTCAGAGATTTCAAACACAACTGTTTTAGCAAATGCAAAAGCACTTTGTCCTGCTGCAGTAAATGTTTACTCCCCATCTTAAACCTGCTTATTGTCACTATTTCTTTTTTTGAGAGAAGTGACCAGACTAGACTGCTATATTCTAAGGGAGACTGGTGATTAGATAATTGCATGATGATAGTTTTTCTCTGCAGAATGCTGATAAAGGATATGAGATGATGTGCCTTGGGACTTCTGGACATGCTGAATTGTTGCACTTCTTGCAGTTAGGCTTCTTAAGAATAGAATAAAATTGGTTCATTTGAGTTCATGAAATAGTAGTAGTAGTCCCCAAAGGCTAGTTCTGCATATCAGGTTACATCTCTTCCATGTTTTTCCCTTTTGAAAGCTGGTTAAAAAATGATGGAGCCAAGCTCTTCTTGGCAGTGCCAAGTGAGATCACAAGGGGCAATGGCCATGAGTTACAGGCTAGGAGGTTCAGGTTGGACTTTCAGAAAAAATGAGTTAGGGTCTGCAGCACTGACGTAAATTATCAAAGAGGTGTTGTCAGGGCTTGGGGCGTTTCCTCTATCCTTGGGTATCTTCAAGACTCAGTTAGCAAAGCCAAGGCTGGTCTGCTTTAGTACTGACAATATCCATGCTCTGAGCAGAAGGCTGGACTATGAGCCTCCAAAGTTTCCTTCCCACTAACGTAACTATGTCTCTGCGAACCGTAGTCTTTCAGCTGATCTGGTATTGCTTTCTCCTCAGGTGCGGCAGTCTGCCATGACCATCGTGCCTTCTGTAAAACTGGAAGATTTGCCTGTAGTAGTAAAATTCATCCTCAATAATGTCAAGGCAGCAGATGCAGTAGAGGTACGATATTTGCTCTGTACTAAAGACTAAGAAGTTGTCTAATCCAGTGCGTGTTCTAACAGAGAGCAGTTGTTTCACACACACAGGTGTATGTTTTAATGTTTCCAAGTAAATTTTTTAATATTGCCAAGGATCAAAGCACATGTAGAAACTGTGTCTGTCCTTTGACATGCATCTGGCTCTGCTGTCAGGCACGAGAATTGAAACCTCCTACTTTCTGCTGGGTATTGCAGATTTTTCTCATTTTTTCTTAATTTTTTTTTTTTTGATGTAAACATCTTAACTGACAGCAGTCAAATTGTCTTGAGTTAAACTCTTAGACTGAAAAAACTGTGGTTATGTGACAACTTTAAGCCTTTGAATTTTATGTAAGAATTTAGCACTGTACAGACTTTTAAAGGGTTTTAAATTCCAGAAATCTCGAACAGACATGGGATTGCCACTTGGTAATTCTCCTCGTTTGCTCTACTGAGTTCTGTTCTAAGTCATGTTTTGGAAACACCCCTACGAGGGCGGTTCTCCTGTTGGAGGAGTGTTTTCATTCGAAGATGTAAGCTTCTTCAGTTTTTAAAGTTGCTTTATTTAAGGAAACATACTCAGAATATTTTTAAAATGAACCAGATGTCGAGCCAGCCTTGCTGAACTATATCGAACATGCTTTTTTTTTTCATACTTGGAGAAAGCCTCAGCTTAAGCCAGATGTGGATTGTGATCTGCCCAAATCTTTCATGGAGACCACTGTGAAAACATGCAACCCAGTCTGTGCTGATCCACCTCAATTAAAGCTAGTTCACAGCAACACAGAGCAGATATAGGTGGCAATTTCATGGAGTAACTCTTAAGAAATCCTTTTCTGTTTTCTGCATACAGTGCATGACAGTGAAGAGCAAAGTGTGACTGGTTCACTTTCTAAGTATAAAAAAAAAAGTTTGAGCATTTACAAGTCTTTACAAATATGTCAGGTTTTGATTTGTAATTTTAAGGTTATTCTGTGAGATTGTGTTGTCTTTCCTCGCGTCACAGTGGTTTGTGCTGGGATTTGTGTTTTACAGGTCATTTCTGATCTTCGTAAGAGCTTGGATCTGTCATCGTGTGTTCTGCCCCTGCAGATCCTCGGTTCCCAGAAGAAGCTAAAAAGCCAAGTCCAGGCCAGGTAGTTAAGCTGATTTATGTGATTCTCCAAGGGTAAGATGGGACAAGAGAACTTCAGCTTGTCTTTATCTCGTCTCTGGCACACATGGTTACATACATCAGCCTAATTTATCCCAAGTAAAGGTGCCGACATCTTTATTCTTTCTCTCTTGGTGCTAATATAACACATTTGTCAATCCATGTGGAGCCAGCTTCCCCTGCCATGCATGTAGTTCCTTTTGAGCCGTCTGCATCCATGTCTGCATGGGGATATGCAACTCCATTGTTAGTTCATCTAAGTTCCCTCTGGTATGTCTTTGATTGATTCTGCAACCTCTGCTTCCACCCTTTTCTGAAACTCTCTTCTGAAATTCCATGTCCCTGCCAGAGCATTCCCTCTAAAGAATGGCTGCTTTAAGTAACTGCTGTGACTGCTGGGCTGCCTTGTTCCTTTTACTACAGTATTTACAATGACCAAGTCTCCTCCTTTCTGATCATTTACAGCTCTTCCATGAGCCAAGTAACCACCAGCCAAAATTGTGTGAAGCTACTTTTTGATGTGATCAAGTTAGCTGTGAGATTTCAGAAGGATGTCTCTGAAGCTTGGATTAAGGTAAGATGCTTCCGGCCTTGTTTCCTTATTTAATTGGACTCCTAAGTTGAGCCTGAGCCTTTCTTGTAATCAAATGTGATATCAAAAGACAAATGTTAACCCTTCATTTTACTGATACAGATTTCATTCTGTGTTCCAAATTAGCAGTGCTTTTTCAGGAGTTTGCTTTCTTCCTTAGCTGCTGATTTCATAGTGCTTGCAAGGTGGCCACTGGGCTCCACTGTACAGACCCCACGTCTTGAAATGCAGGATAAATCTGGTTCTGCATGTTTATGAGACAATTTGGGAAAAGATAATTTTTTATTTTTTTTCTGCCTGCAAGAGAGCAAAAATTTATGTTGAGAGTGAGCTGTGTGAAGCCTTAAGGTGCTTGAAATGTCCAGCAAGATATCAATCCTGGCTGGTATTGGCCAAAGTTAATCTTAAATTGCATTTTAGTGTAAACGATGATGTTTCTTTTTCTCAGCCTTTTGTTGCTCAGTACTTTAGTTCCTTTTTCAAACTTGATGTTATTTGAGAATGTCCTCATTCAAGCTGAATTTTCGTGCTGGTTTTTTGAGTGCCTTCTGGATTCTCTGCTGTTGGCAAGATCCAATTTGCTGGCTTTGATAGCTGTCATGGCGTAGAGGAGAGAAATCTGTGAGGAGTATTTCTTTTGGTGTCTGCCTTTTTTCATTTGGTTTTGTAATATAGTGTCATACTCTAGCATAACAGCTTTCTCGTGGATTTTTTTTTTCCCTCTTAGGCTATTGAGAACAGCACGTCTGTATCTGACCATAAGGTAATACTTCTGATCCTGACTTGTCTCTGGGAGTGTCCTCTTCTGCTGGTGTTTTGAAGAACTTTTTTCATGGTTGTAGATAGATTTTTCTGTTGTATGGGTGGTTCTTTTGGTATTTGACTTGTTCCTACTACAACAGCTATCCATTTTCTTTGTAATTCTTAGTTCATCCCTTCTAAATGTCACGGAATAGAGTTATCCTGCTTTAATTCTGTCCTGTTGGACTGAGGAGCTTTTTCTATGGTTGAGGCTGTTGGAGCTTTTTGAGCTCTTGCGTTTCTTCTCAGTTTTGATTTCAAAGTGTGTACTTGTCTGGACTGTTTAGTATCTTTTCAACATAATGATTGGTGGTCATTTCCTTAAAAAGGTCCTGGATCTGATAGTTTTGCTGCTAATCCATTCTACAAACACCAAGAACAGGAAGCAAACTGAGAAAGTATTGAAGAGCAAAATTCGACTGGGCTGCATGCCGGAAGAGCTGATGCAGAATGCTTTCCAAAATCATTCAATGGTCAGTGCTGATTCTGCTTTGGGACTCCCTCTTCTCTTTTATCTCTCAAAGATCTTGTCAGATGATAATTTAACCCTGTGCTGCGTTATTTTTAATATTCCTGTTATGTACACCTACTTCTGTTTTTAAATTTTTGGTCCCAGATCCATCTCCCAAGGCACGTGTCCTCTGTTGTAACTGTCACGTGGTATTTTGGAGATCAGCTTTCCTCAGAATTGGATGGGCTTTTTATTTCGGTGCAAACCCTCTCGGCCTAAGAGATGTGGTCTAGCCCAGGATCTCTTCTGTGTGTTCCAGACGTGCTTTTGTCTCCCACAGTACTTTTAGTTCATTATGTTTACGTGCACTGTTTTTTGAAGTGTAATGGTTTCTAGGTCTAAATATGTGTATATATTTGGCTTATGTAATGTAAATTACCACTTACTATCAGAAAACTGAAAAGATCAACAAAAAAGTGACACAGCGCTGCTTGTTGGAGGTAGAGGGCAGTTGAGAAACACTGAGTTAGGAAATTGATTGAACTGTAATAAAGCCTTAAGTAGGTACATTTTATTCTGAATATGAGTGATTTTAGTTCAGTCTTGGTTTAACTCCAAGAATAAGTTAAGATGAGGTAAATTAGGCCGCTTTACATCTGAATAAGAGCTTGTTGTTCAAAGGAGCTCTGTGTGATGAAGCTAACTTTAAAGTTAACTTAGATTTTTCTGAGTATCTTGATGTAGTGGAGTCCTTCTGTTAAAGTAAGGCCACGAGTGTGTCTGTGGGGCTTTCGTTTTGTGGTACATTGCTGTAATGTCACTTCCCTGGTGTCACCCATAAGGGATACGTTGCTGTGAGCTCTGCAGCTGTGCAGATTGGCTTCTTACCCAATCTGTAAATCCTTTGTATGGAGAAACCCGTTCTGGTGTGCCTTACCTGCTCTTGTTGCCCATTTGTGCCAGAGAGACTGTCAGAGACGTCAGGAAAGCACCTACTAAACTAGACAAAGCTTTTGGGATAAGCTGTTGCACATTCTTTATTTAGACATCTGAGTGTGTTTAAAATGAGCAGCAATAATCTCCTCTTTCATGATGTCTGTATTTCAGGTTATCAAAGACTTCTTCCCTTCGATCCTAGCACTTGCGCAGACGTTTCTGCACTCTGCCCACCCAGCCATAGTCTCCTTTGGCAGCTGCATGTACAAACAAGCCTTTGCAGCCTTTGACTCTTACTGCCAGCAGGTATAGTGTGATGGATGGCATCTGTTTTAGTCGTGTTTGCACTTTTTTCTGGAATGTATGTCATTATCCTTTAGGGGGGAGAGGATGTGAGGCAGTTGGAAGCCTTTGGAGAGAGGTCTATGCTGCAGAGTAGGCCAAGCAGAAGATGGGGAAGAGTCACAGCGAGGCTCTGGTAGCAAGTGACTCAAGCACAGAGACTGCTGGGAGGAGCAGGAAGCAAACAGGCAGGCTTCAGACGTGACAGAATGAAAAGTATTTAAGGAGCAGAATGAATAAAATTGAGGTTCGAGGAGAAAGAATAATGTGGATATCAGAAATTAAGGAGCAAACTGAGAAAGGACTTAGAATAATATGGTTGAGTTTCAGGATGGTTATCTGCACTTGACCAACATAATCTATAGGAGCAGAACAGGGCAGGCATTCTTCTGTTGACATTTCAGTATGGTTTCTCTGGGGGCTGTTTCCTCAGGAGGTTGTGACTGCTTTGGTGACTCATGTCTGCAGTGGAAATGAGACAGAATTGGACATTTCTCTGGATGTGCTGACTGATCTGGTGATGCTGCACACATCCCTTCTGATGCGCTATGCCACCTTCGTGAAGGTAGGAATATTTCTGGGGTAATACTGCATTTCAGGACCCTTACACCACTTTGCCCCACATCCAGAATAGGTTAGTACTTTTCTGAAATCGGGGTAACGAAACAACTCATAACTGTAAAGCTGTCTGTCTTGGGAAATGCAGTGGTGAAAAGTGAGAGGTATCTACTATGAGCTGTAAGATAGGACTGTATGATTTTTTGGCAGACAAAAATGAGCTAGACAAAAAAAGTTACACTTCCCTGAAACTGGAGAATGCTTAAATTGCAGGAGTGGAATGACAGCTATTATGGAAGGAGAATGCTGTCTTTATTAACATCATCTATTTAAAATACTTGGCAAAAACCTGCTCCCTTTGCAGACTGCCTGTTCTACCACATTGAAAGACTGGCAGTACTTTAGCCAGTATTTGAATCCTAAAACAAAACTCTTGGCAGGAATTGAAAAAGACTTATGTTCTACAATTTAAAAGAAGAAAGTACTCAATGGGGATTAAAAAATGGGTTCTTAACTCTTCTAAGAGTGACAAGCAGGGTCAGGCCTGCCCAGTTGCCTGTTTCCAAAAGTAGTAAAAGTGGAGATCAAGAGAAGAGCAAAACAGCAAGGCAAGCATGTAGCAGTACTTTCCTTGAACACTCCCCCACCTCTGCTGATTTGTAGCTTAAGGACATCCTGTGTTTAAGAGCCCTTGAAGAGTAAGGGTATGTGTATTCCCCCCACCCCTCTGACTTCTTTGATGCCCACTTGGTGTCGGTGGATTCTATGGTTTAAGTACACACTGTGTGAAAGCTATATACTTTTTGCTGTTTAGCTGGTTGATTGTTAAATTTAAATCACTTGCTTAAAATATGCTAAAAAGGCATTAAAACCTGCCATAAGAGTTTGCAGTGCAATCTGTCACACATTCAATGGGTTTAACAGGAAGAAACGGAACTTGCTTGCCTCCTGGTAGAGGGAGGATGTGATAAGGACTCGGGATTTGAAAGTAGTTCTTGAAAGAGATAACCTAAAACTGCTGCTCAGGAGTGTGATGGGGAGTACTTGCCCACAGCAGTCTGCTGAGACCTGTTGACCTTCCTCCTGACCTTGTTGGCATGTTCTTGTGCTGGCAGATCACTGTGGGCCAATCTTTGATGCATTACCAAAGAGCGTATATGAAATACATTAATCAGTGCTCTGGCCAGAGCTCAAGGTCTGGCAGTGTACCATGTTTGGCACCATTTCAGAGCGACTGAGACACCAGCCAGTGACCTGTAGAAAGATCTGTAGGGCTGCAGATGCCTGGTGTTTTTGACACTGAGCTGGAGCCTCTTCAGCATAAAGAGAACATGCAGATTTTAGCACAAATCACATCCCCAAGCAGCTACTTTTTAATCTTAAAACTAAGTGGATTTTCTTGAGGGTTGCAAAAGTGGTTATCTAATCCTGTCAAACTTGACACCTTATTCCAAATTCTGCTTGAGGTCAGCCAATAGTAGGAGAAACGTAATGGCAGCAAAATGCCGTGTCCGTGGTAGAACAAGTAGCGTGGCTCTGGGAAACAGTTGGACTGTTTTCACCGAAGCACAAAGAAGAGATACCGTGAAGATGCAACCAGCACAGAAAATTCCACACCCAAATTGTTAACAGTTTGGCTGTTACAGGCCTTGTAATGGAAATATTAACGACACCCCATAATGTTCACTTTGTAAAATACTTTGAATGCTGTAACCAAACCTGGAATAAAAGATAAATAGCTGTCACTAATGAGATGGGAGCAATCCCAAAACACTTATGGTAGCCAGATTGTTCTTCCCATTTAGCCTCTGATAAAACAAACTGTGCTATTTGAGGCCAGAGCAATAGTTCTGCATTTATGTTTATTTAATTTGAATGTAGCTTTTTCCTGCCTGTACAAAAAAGGTAAAGTTAATTGGGTTCCCTGCGAGTGACAATTGTGTATTATTTGGAACATAAAAAGGGATTCTTGATATATCTGAGCTCGTTTGTGGCTTCTCTCTTACAGACCATTTTAGACTCTACACAGAAACTGAATCCATGCCAAATCCGGAAGCTCTTCTACATTCTCAGCACACTGGCATTCAGCCAGAGGCAAGAAGGAAGCTATATCCAGGTAAGCAGAGACACAACAGAACGGAGTTCAGGCTGTTCCTTGGTTCTTTTCGCCAGGTTAACTTCCAGAGATTGTGTTGTGCAAATAGTGGCCTCATCTGTGAACAGTGATTGATGTCAGGATGTCCTTCAGCTTAGAATTCTCCTCTTCCCAACTGGCTGCAAGCCAACTTGTGGCTCCAGACTTTCCACCGTGTATAGCAAGGGGGCATCACAGTGACTGCGTACCTCGTATCTTTCCTAGAAAGGTCCTCTTCTCTTGCACATCTAAGAATGGTAGAGTTAATAGAAATGTTGGTGGAAGGGGACTGATGGCAATCTCTAGTCTAACCTGCCAGTCAAAGTGGGATTGTCACCAATATGATACCAGGTTGGCTGTGGCTTTGTCAAGCTGAGCCTTGAAGACTTCCCAAAGTATAAATTCAGCAGCTTCTTCATTAAGCTTTGTTTCTTCATCTCTTGGAAGCATTCGGAAAGCATAGTTCAGCTTCTTCTCTGAGATGTTCATCTCGATTCAGCTGCTTAATGCTTGTTCAGCAAAGACAACAAAGACATTCATGTTAGAACAAGTGAACTGCACAGAACAGAGGACTCTGCTGTGAGGTGGTAGACTTCACACCTCTTGTGCCTCTAGTTTAAACACAGGAAACTATCAAACCTGGTCTGCCTAAATTCGTATTCATTTTACATAGGATACCTTGTATGACTCATAATAGGGGTGGTACCCAGTACCTGTGTCTGGATTTCTGGCTCCTTGAGCATGGCAGTGATCAGATAAAGATAAAGAAATACCTCAAAGATATTTATTCCACAGTGGAGATGTCTGTGTTTAAAATTTTTCCATTCGTAAAGCTCGGCACCTAGAAATTAGGACTGTTTGTCTTTCTTTGAGTCCCTGCATAGTTCCTAGTTGCGGGTGTGTTTGCACATGCAGCTTGAGACTCTGAAGGAAAACTGCTCTTCATCTCTTCCTGATTGGTCTGTGGCCTGTAAAACAGCATGTCTGTAGGCATTTCTTCCCACTCACCCTGTTAAGTTAGAGCTCTTCACTGCCAAAATTTCCAGTTGTATGGTAGGTTTAGCTCCTTTCTGAACTACTTTCCTCAGTAATTTCTTTCCCATACCCCCAAGTTGTTCTTTCTTACGTGCAACTTGTAAAAATTGCCTTAGCAATGCACAAGGTGACTTTGCAGCCCAGAAGGACTAGTTGTCAGAAAAAAGTGTTCTGCCTGTCACCCTCATAAATTGGAAAAAGAAGGGGAGGGGTGTAAGCTCTAGAATTTATTCTGAGCTGAGAGTTTGTGACTGCGGGGGTCCAAGTTTGGCAGTTTGACTGTCCTCTGATACTGAAGACTGGGGGTAGATAACAAAAGAAACCAGTATCCAAATTCCTCCTTGCCGTCTCTTAACTGTACTTCTAAAACTGATGCCTCTTGTACACGAGGATCTCTATAGGCAGATTAGGTGTTTGTCCTTGCACTGCACAGGTCATTCCAGAGCCATCTTGCCTAGTGAAGGTCAAGAAAAGTTGGCATAACCATGTACTGTCCTTTTCTCTGCTACCAGTTTGATCATGTTGGCACTGGTAGTTTGCATAGCATAATTCAAGCCTTCATCGCCTCCATCTTTGTGGTCAGAGCTTTCATGCAGCTCTCAACCCCTGAGGATCTCTGTATGGGCCAACCTCCTCCTTTGCAGGACCAGTAGGGAGAGTTAATAAGAATCGATGCAACCAGGGCTGTTTTGATTCCATAACATTTTTCAGTGGTCTGCAAGATCTTTGCTGCTTTTATGGAGCTGCTGCTGATTTCTCACACGTGCTCTGTTCAGTCTGAGGATGCTGCTTCTCATATCAGGGAGGCTGCTTTTCCGCAGTGGTCGCTCCTTAAGCTAGCAATGGGCTGTTGCTAACTGGCCTTTGCAATGCTGTAATCCCAATAACCCATCCCTCTGCAGCCTTTGGAGATGACGTTAAGCGAAGATGCCAATGGAATTGTGAGTGATGCACCCAAGTACCTCTGTGGTGACATGGTTTGTGTCTTTCTTTTTAGGATGATATGCACATGGTGATCAGGAAGTGGCTCTCCAGCACAGTTCCCAACCACAAACAAATGGGGATTATTGGTGCTGTTACCATGATAGGCAGCGTGGCATTAAAAAGGTGAGAAAGAACGTAACAGAGGTGAATTTAACGTGCTTTCAGTTCAGACCGAGCCTGGAGTGGAACAAAGAAAGGGGGCATTGCCTTCGAGCTCATGCACATCTTGGTCAAATTCAGGAACTTAAAACTCTTTTCTGCAGACTATGGTGTTTGGCGTTATAACCCCTTCAATGCTGCTCACCTGCTGCTAATCTCAAAGGCATCCCCAGTTTCTTGTTTATGCCTATTCATGGATGCCCTGACCAGCACCAGCAGGACCTATTGCTTGGAAAAACATTTCAGCACTCTGGTGGACTGATTGCAGATCAACTTCTGACACTGGGCTGAATAACCTGATGTGCTCCATGTTTAAATACAGGGAAATCTAAAGGAGAAATAAGGAGAAAGATTGTTACTGCTGTGCTGGGCATTGGCATGACCATTTCCAATGTAGCATATAAATAACTTATACTAGGCAAACTTCTGATAAGAGCTGTGGCAAAGATTAAAGCACCTGGAAAATATAGATATGACTGGTGTTGAGAAGCATTATTTAGCACACTGATTTTGCTCTTCTTAATAAAATGCTTTAGCTGTTTATTACATGAAGAGAAAAGCCCATCTTAGGTCCAGGCCCTAAGTCAGTGGATTTCATTATGGTTGCACCTACAGCACTGACATCAGACTTAATAATTTAGAGGCACTGGTTCAAGTCTAAGCAGGGTATGCCAATATAGTTATTTCAAGAGGAGATTTAGAAAATCCTGAAATAAGATTTAGAGGGGAAAAAACCCCAGAAGAGCCTGTGGGGTTATCAGTGCATCAAGGCACCTTTGGTGGCAGGGAGTTTGCTGGGTAAAGCACACACAAATGATCCCAGCAGGTGGAGCATGACTTGTTTGACCTGTAGAGAAATTCCTTCCCACTCAAGTCTGACCCAAATGCATGGGGAAAATCTGTCTGCTGGCATTTGAGAAATATCTTTCCATCACATTGGATCGTTGTGTACCTTACTGGCATCCTGTCTGATTTCTTCAGAAAAAGATTGAAGGAGACAGACTTGAAAGCCAAATTATCAGAGGAAAAAGTACTTTTCTGGAATTTTAAGTAGTTATCCTAATGTACATCTACAGATATTAGGCTTATGGTAAGGTGAGGCTCCATGGCTTTCAGAAGAGGGTATGACTAGAGGGTGTAGGTTTCAAGTGGTTAGAAGAAGCATATCATTGAAGAAGACATTGAGTCTTGTCCCAGAGGTCCCAAACAGCATCAGGTCTCTCCCTAATAGCATTCCAAAGAATGTATTTTTCATGCATAATTCTCCAGTTTCTGGAGAGAGAACTTTGTGTGCGTGATGGGTTTGCCATCTCTTGAGTGTTGTGCAACAAAAGCAAGGTTATCAATTGCTTTCAGAAATGAAGGAGATGGTAGTTCATTGGAGAGACCAGAGCTGAACAGCGAGCGCGATGGGCAGGTGAGTACCCAGAATGGGGGAATGTGGGAGAAAGGGAGGATATGGTCAGCAAGGAGGTGTGACTGGAAACACAGTCTTAACTGAAGTCTTATGTGTGTCTGGGGGTTACCTTTACTGAGCCTGGGATTCTCAAACATCCTTGGGAGAGCCAAGAATCTATTAAAAATGGTTTTGGAGAAACAAAGGTCTATATTGAGATATCGCCCACTGGTCTTGCAAGCAGTACTGCAGCCATCTAGTGAAAGTCTTATATCCAGACATTATTTCAAACACAGAGGAAACAAACAGGACAATCTGCTTCAGTGAGCCAAAGCCAAACCTTCACCTTCCTCTCAGCTTGGCAGCAGTTCCTTTCAGGCCATCTAGAGAAAGTACTTCTGCTGTACAGGGTTGGTGTAGCCTTGGCCTTTTTCTTTGATTCCTGTTGAAGAACCTTCTTCCAGGGTGGCACTTCATTTAAGGGTAGTCCTGGGCAGAGTCTTTTATGTTATTTCATGGTGGAGCAGGGTCAGGACCTTAAAAGACCCATGTTCCTTCTTAAACTGGGTCTTTGCAAGACAAGTCACCACGGGCTGTTACCCTAGAGATGAAGCTTTGGATATGGCTCAGAGTAAATTAATGTAAAAGGGACTCAAGGTAAAAGCTTGAGTTGGATCCATTTACCTCTCTCTCCTTTCAGCTTTCTACCTTGCTGGACCTTGTGGGCTTCTGCTGTGAGCAGACACCAGAGGTCTTGGCTCTGTACTACGATGAACTCGCCAGTTTGATTGAGAAGCAGAAGGGGAATTTGGACTTGCAGCTCCTGGTACGTTGCAGAGTAGTTTGAACTTAATCGCTTAAATGAATTCTTCAGAAACATGATGTTTTTCAGGCATTGACAGGACAGAGTCGATTTGAGGATTTCACTCCAGCCTGAGAACTCTTTTTTTTTCGTTCTAGGCATGCTTAAGGTTCTTGTAAGAGATTGATCAGATACAAAATCCTCTTTCAGCGTTCTCAGCTTTTTTTGATTGTGGCAGATTCCTCATTGTGTTTTAACAACTTCCTTAATGTGAATTTTTACAGGACAACTGGGAAGCCTTTTAAAGGAAATCAAATGACATTTCAGAGCATGCTTTTAAGATTCATAGATAAAAGTAGAATCTGAAAGAACTTTAAACTTAGTATTGAAATTGGCTTCTGGTCAGACTATGAAGGCTGTTTGATGCCTAAGGACTTGGAATAGCCACAGTCATTTGTGGTAAAAAATAAATAAATATCATTTATGGTAATAGGAAGAGTTTTGTGAAGGGCACTGGACTGCTCTTTCTTCTTGCTGGGGGCTCTTTCATGTGTGCTGTGCCTGCCCGGAGGGTAGCAAGCTGTGCTGGGGCCCAGGAGAGCATTGAACGCTGCTGTGGAACACACAAGTGCTTTTTGCACCTGCTGGTTACAGAGAGGTGGCAACCAGGGAGCTGTGAAGTGCTGGCAGTCACTCTAAACAGCGCTCTGCCTCGGGCTAGAAATGCCAGTCTCCTGAGGTCCAGCTGAGTGCTCCAAGGAGGAAAAGCAAAGAAGGGTTTCTCCTTTTTCCTTGCAAGACTGAAATTCAAAAACAAGCTAAGGTTCTTCTCACAACTTGTGTGCAGAGTTTTTGGGGTCTTTTCATTGTTTGCCTAGACTGTGTCACATCTATTACTTCTCCCTTAATTGCTTCTAACAATGTAAGCATGTGGAGTATGTGGGACACATCGTGTGAAATAAAACTTTGCCAGCAGTTTATAGCCATTTAATTCTGATCATCGGCTCTCGGGACAGAGAACTTCCCATGGCTGCTTTCCTCTTCCAGCCAGCTGCTCAGCCTCTGCAGCACTGTAGAACCTGTAGACGAGCCCACGTTCAAAGAGCAGGGAAGAAGTTGTGCATGCTTAGCAGTGCTTCCTGGCCTTGTCTCTGAAGGCAGGCCTTGGCTCTCCTTGCACGCAGTGGGCTTCATTGCTGTGACTGTTCCAGGATACTTTCACTTGGCCCCATCTTCTGCATTTTCCACTGCTGCTGTTGAAGGTTTCTTCACTGAGGCCCTTTGCTGAGCAGGTTTTTTTCCTTTCTTTATAGGACAAGTTTGGGAAGAGTTTGGTGGAGGATTTTCCCTGTGACTTTGTGGTGGATCTCAGCCCTACAGTGGAGGGGTAGGCTAATCACAGGCTAAGTATTTATAGTGTTGCTGTCACTGAGAACTCAGTTTGTCAACAAGAGCTTGTCTGTCTTTCCTTGCAGTTCGTTCTTGTTCCCAGTGAAGTCCTTGTACAATCTGGATGAAGATGAAAGTCAGGGAGCAATTGCTATTAACCTCTTACCATTGGTGTCGCAGAGTGAGCTTGGCAAGGTCACCGATGGAGTGAGTAACCAAAGTAAAAGGTACTTTGACATTTAACTGTGGGATGACTGCAAAGGTAAAGGAATTGTTTTCATTTGGTGCACTTCACTGCTATCAGCCCTGTCTGCAAAGTGCCTGATATGAAGAATTTGTCAGTTTCCAGTGTTCTTTTCCTTCTCTTGCTGTTAGACATACTCAGATAAATCTAGAGGCATAAGCTGGTTGGGAACTGGCACTCTGTTCTGGCTCAGGCTGTTTAGGTGATCTTGGGAAAGTCATACTTCATCTGCCTTGTTTCCCATCTCTCATATGAGAATAGTAGCTCTTTCTTCTACTGTTATGGTGATACTGAATGCCATATTGAGATGGATAGGCAACTTTGAGGTAGCAAAAATCATATTTTAAGCAATGATTCTCCAACAGAGCGTCATTAAGGACTCAGTGTGCGTCAACAGTACACAATTTTTCTCACCTTCCGTTGTACTTGGACATCACAGGCTGTGCTTTAGAGCAAGCCCACAAACATGCAGCCACAAGTGAAATTTGACAGAGAAATAAGGGCTTTGTCTTTGGAGAATGGAACGGGAAGCATGTAAGAAATAAAAAAGTCTAATTAAACAGCAGGGCATCAAAGTTAAAAATAATAAAAGGCTATTTTTAACTGACACCTTCATATCCTGCATAATTTATTGTCCTAAGATTTTGTTGAGATTTTAGTTATGCTTAAAAAAAGACATGATCACTTTAAAATAAAAGAAAATTTAGCTATTTTATATGCATCTATGGAAAAATGTTAATTTTCCACACTCAGAGTGTAAGCAGTGGTATGCTACAAAACATTCAAGAGGTTTCTCCACTGCTCATAGCTGTGTTTTGCACAATGTCTTATGGTTTCTTCTGAATTATTCAACTTTGATTTCACCAGAAATAAATCTCACCCCATTTTTGTTCATTACAGCCATTTTTCTGCCCTTATATGCTTTTCCAGAGAATGGGTGATCACTGATTTTTAAATTATTTTTTATTTAACCATATGGTGCATTTCTGCTCTGTGTTGCTGGGACTTGCAAGAAGCAAAACAGCAGACATAGGCAAGCTGGCATGGGGAGGACATAGGACATAATGGAAAAGTAATGGGCGTTCTGGAGGTATATAAAACATAGGATCCACTCCATTTCTTTTTTTTTTTTTCCCCCAGGGTAGTGTCACCAATATGTCTGTCACCCTGTTTTCGATTGCTGAGGCTCTACACTGGAGAGCAAAACAGTGGAAGCCTGGAGGAGATTGATGCCCTATTAGGTATGGGAAATGGACCTTTCAAAGACTTTGTCTGGCTGCCTTGTTCCTGTCCCAGTTCCTCTTGCAGTTGTAGGAAGAATTGTGCAGCTTGTGAAGGAGGCTGAGGTGCTCTGTTGCCCACAAAGTGGAAGGGAGGGCAGGGCAGGCAATTGCTTTGTCTGGGCGGCTTACGAAGCTTACTGCAGATAGCCACTGGAATTGATACAAGCTTTAGTAAGAGTCTTTGTCCACACAAAGACCAAAGGATGGGTAGCAAACACAGTCCCACGTGTTCTTTTCTTCCTCTGTCCCAGGTTGCCCCCTGTACATGACTGACCTGGAGGTTGAAGGGAAGCTGGACTCTCTGTCCAAGCAGGAACGGGAATTTCTGTGCTCACTCCTGTTCTATGCTCTCAACTGGTTTCGTGAGGTGAGTAGCGCCTTGTCTGCAGGATCTGGAGTAGCACTGAGGAGTAGCACTTACAAACACAAACCTTAGGCTTCAGGGGTGCAATTGTTTTTGAAGAAGAGTCTTGCCTCTCGAAAACCTTCTCTAGCAAGGTCCTGGTGGCCACTTTATTATCATTTGTTCTTTATCCTGCTGCTAGCAGCAACTCTGCTTGGTCAAAGGCTCTAGGGACTGCCTTCCTGATGTGAGTTTTCCACCTGCTACTCAGCTGCAGTTTGTACACTCTGGCACGTTTTGTTGTATGAAGCTTGGTTTTGCTCTTGCAGGGAGGGTGCTGTAAACCCCAAATATATGTCTAAACTATGAAGGGAGCATCAGAAAGAAAGGCCATTCTCACCATGCTGGAGAGCAGAGGAGTCACCAGCTGGTCAAGGGCATAGATTGTTGCCTTCTGTTCGGCACAAGTGAGGCCCTGCCTGCGGTATTGTGTCCAGTCTGGGGTTCCCATTGTCATTCTGGAGTGAGTCCAGCAGAGGCCACCAGGTTGGTGAGGAGCTGGAGCACATGGCTTATGAAGGGAGGCTGGGAGAGCAGAGGTTGTTCAGCCTGGAGAGGAGATGCCAGAGGGGAGGCATATTGTGGTCTTTTACCATGGTCTTCTGTCACCTAACAGAAAGGTTGTGCTCCACTTCCAGAGAAGCTGTGGGATCGCCTTTCTTGCAGATGCTCAGTGCTCCCGTAGGAAAGGCTCTAAGCAACCTCTTTAGTAGACCCTGTTTTGAGCAGGGTGTTGGACTAGAGGCTTCCACAGGTCCCTTGCAGACTCAGTTGTGATTGTCCAATTAGTTCTGTACCTCTGTGAGCTTACAGAAGAGTGAAATGCAGAACCCTCAAGCAGATTTGGACCATGTATTTGCTAACATCGATGGTCAGTGGGAATGTTCCCTGATGGGGTAATTCTGATAACATGAACTATGTCAGAGTTGGTGCACTTCCACATCCCCAGTGCTCCCTGCTCCTGCTCCTCTCCCAGGACTGCCTCTTTCCTGGCAGACCTAGGAAGTGCCAAGGGGTCTCCAGAGCCACAAGCAGCACAGAATCCAACAATGTGCTGTCTGCTATTTCCTCTTCTTCAGTTAATATTTCATCTGTAGGTGTTGCTCTATTGCTTTTGTTAGATTGCACCAATTATGCCTATGTTCTTATGGGCTTCTGAAGAGTTTTGTTCATGCAGTCTGGATCTGATCACACAGGCCACTTGTGCCATGTTGTGTGCTTGTTCAGGAACTGAGGATGCTATTCAGAAAAGAAAAAGTAGTAAAAGTGGGTACAAATCTCCCTAAGTCAGTGAGTTTGGTTTGTATCTCTAGGTCGTAAATGCCTTCTGCCAGCAACAGGATGCTGAGATGAAGGGGAAAGTTTTGACTCGATTACAGAACATCACAGAGCTGCAGACTGTGCTGGGAAAATGCTTGGCCGGTGAGTATGAAACATTTGTATATTCTGGGCCTGCGCCAGCTGTGCAATGAAAGGGATTGGCTTAAACATCAATGGAGGAAGCATATGGTAACACACGCTGCATTTTTACAGTGGCCTCTTTTTCCTCCCGTCTTATCAGTTACAAAGTCCAGGTGTCCATTCCCAAAGCCATGCCTGGAGTTTCTTAATGGCCCATCAGTTACAAACTGGGGACTTTTGGTCTTTGACATTGTTTCCGTTATCCCTTGTCTGCCAGGTTTGTGTCTGTCTGTTCTTGTTTATGGCTTTCCCCTTTACTTATTATCTCCTTTTACATTGAAAAGGTCTTTGAGAAGATAAGCATAATGAAGAATACACTGTCACCTTCCACACACATTACACAAGCTATCCATTAAGAGCTGTGTTTGTAAACCAACAGGCCAGCTTAATCCAAAATAAAGTGCAGCTTCAACACCTTTCTGCTGCTCCAAGAGCACTACAAGCCCAGGACAGAAAGGGCTTAGACGTGCTAGGACAGCCCTTTAAGCTTCACCAACATGGACAGATGTCCAAGGGCAGCTGAGCACTTGTTATTCTCCCTTGATAGAGGAATGGAAAGAGCTGTAGTTCCAGTGCAGTGTGGACATATGGTAAAGCTAATTAGGGTTAGGTGCATTTAGGTTTAAGAGTAGAGTTTCACCAGGACAGTGAAACTTAAGGTACTTGTTCTAGATATGTATCTTGCCTGTATTTTGTCATTCAGGAGCTGAACTAACCAAATTTCTACATTTTGGCTCTTTCAGCAACCCCTGGCTACGTCCCACCACCAGCTACTTTTGATTCTGAAGGCCTGGAGGCCGTACCATCCATTAATGCTGTTGGTCCAGCAAGAAAAAGGAATGGTAATGGAAGTTTAAAACATTTAAGCAAACAGATGTGATGTGAGGTTTGACTTGCATATTGCACTGCAGCCATTGCACTTGTGTGTGCATAAAGCACGGAATTCCTGGCAAGGTCTATCTACCTCGAAATATTATCTGATCAATTCCTGTTGCAGCTGAAGTGGGGATGTAAGAATATCTTACTCCAAACAGGTGTTGGATAGTCTGTCTCCTTGGGAAAGCTGATGCTTAGCATTTAACAGAGAAAATCCAGGGCTTTCATTGACTGTTTTCACCTGCCAGAGTATTTTCTGCAGCAGTAAGTTGTTCTGCCTTTGACACCTTGGTGTAATTGTCTGGTGATGAACCTGTGGCTTGAGCGTCCTTGCAAATCCCTCACCTTTAGGTTGTACCTAACTGAGGAACCTTGTTATGGCTCTACTGCACAAGGGAACGCTTCTTGCCTCCTGTCCCATTGCTAGCTCCCACAGAGAAGAAATAGAACTTGCCTTTCAGGTTTTCAAGCTGAAATAGACTTGCTTTGTTCTTTCTGTCTCTAATTCTACTTCTAGTTTACATTAACATTTCTTGGGAACATGTCTGCCTTTCAGCCAAACTGGACTTCAAAAATTCACATTCCATTCAATGAACGCAAGTGGAGGAGGCCACAGATCAGAGAGCTCTTTTCTCCTGTGCGAAACCCATTCTACGGGGACTGGACCTATCACGTTAGAGTGATTAAGGCAGAAAGAAAGTTATGACTATGTTCTGCAGACAGGAGGAGGATCCATCACTTTAGAATTTTGAACGAGGAGAAGTAGGTGCTCAGACTAGTAAGCCCAGCCCAAGAGATTCCTGAGCTTAGGTTGTCTTGCCTACAAAAAAATTAGTGAGTTCTGTCACCGTGGGTCACAGTCTTGAGAACATAAAGTTTTGATACCAACCTTGCTTCTCTGTTAGGTGTGCAACATCTCATTGTGGCTGAGCCAAATTAAATAGTTTATTGCCAACAAATAGGGGAAGGCTTTCCTCTCCCTCTCACACCTGTGCTCTCAGCTGCCTGATTTCCTGCCCTGTGTTATTACATGGTAGATATTTTGGCTAGTTCATTTTTAATAGATTAGTTTTTTGCTGTTTTAACAAGTTGGCTGCTTAACCAGCGATCAAGCTTCCCGAGTCAGTGCAAGGCAAGTGTCAGGTGTGTGTGGCTGGGAACAGGAGAAGGAGGTAGTAGGAGAAGCAGGACTGCCCCTGAGCCATTAGATCAGCTCAAACACTGACACAGAGCCTAGCCTAAGACTGTTCCTCAGAAGACAGGGAACAAGGAGCTCCTTAGAAGAGACGTAACATCGAATTCACTTTCCAGTCTGATTCAGAAGGTTTGTTTATTATGACATGGAAGACTTTCTTCTGTCTGACTCTGCTCTTCCAAAGACAATGCAATAACAGATGCAGCTTCATTGATCTTGTTTCACTTCATCAATGGCCCGGGCCCCAGAAAGGATCACAGAGGTGCAAAAGTGGAAGTCTCTGAGGCTCATCAGCACAGCGCTTATAAATGGCAATGAAAGTGTATGCCAAACTTTGCACTTGTTGGGGATTTCCCCGAGTATTCCCTTCTCCAGGTTGCTTATGAAGCTGAATACAACTGATTCCTGAATGACTCAATGTCTGATTCTATCTGAAAATTGCACATCAAGTACCACCCTTTGCTGCTTCTGTAACGAGCTTTCAGTCCAAGAAAGCACTATTCCAGTTCAGCTCCTTAATAGTTTCTGGTGTAAAATTTTGTCAAAGTCTTTTGGGAAATCTAAATCTCTTCTGGCTGATGGATCCCTTTTATCCACCTGGCAGGCTCGGGAGGCAAGATTTTCCTTC
>KZ507962.1:1938-19537 GCA_002844005.1 Limosa lapponica baueri | reverse complement strand
GGACCATGATCCTGGCTATGGATGACACACAACCTGTGCATGCTCCATGCTTTCTTAGGGCTGATTAAAGTAGAGCCTGTGCCGTTTCCCTGGCTGCAAGTGCTGTCTAGTGTTTAGCGCAGTGTAGCCTTTGTTTCTGAAGTTGCTTTTCTCTTTAAGGAAAGAAAAAAAAGGCTGATGGCAGCAAAGCCTCCTCTGCGGATCGTTCTCAAGCAGATGACAGTTCTGAGGGAAACCAGCCTGATACTGAGCTCTCTGAGCTGGAGAAGGTAGGTGCATACTCTTGGGCACTTGCAAGAAAGACAGACTAGGGAAAATGACATAGAAGCATAACAAACCCTCTCTCAAAGCTTTTGTTTAACTTCAAAGGTTAATCACAGACAAGTGGTTCAACTCTGCTTTCTGTCACCTGCCTCCCATCTGAATTTTGAAAAATGCCTGCTGCAGAGGCTGCCCACTCTCCAACAGGCAGTGTGGTTCAGGGCAAGAACTACTTCCCAAATCTATCAACAAGTGAATTACTGAATTTTGTTTCTTGTTCTTTTGAACAAGCTCTTACAGTATTATCATCATGTCTGGAATGTGGAATCTGTGCTGGCTGAAAGAGAGAAGCCAGGGAAGTGTGCCCAGCTTCGGGCTCAGCATCCTGGGGGCTGGTTCTCATAAGCATCCCCACAAGGCCCCACTTCTACCACTGTTACTAATAAATGTTATTCAGAGTCCATTTTATCAATTTCAGCCAGGCAAAGATGCTTCTACTTTCCTACTATTGTACAGATACGTAACTGAGTCAGATATGATAACAGAGTTACTTAAGTTACCGGGAATAAGCAAAGTCTCAAATAGTTTTGGGGAGGAATGTGTCTAATCTTTCTTACCTAACTAGAGTGCTGGTCCCAGACCAGTTCTTAGATGCCGTGCGCTGCCCAGGACGACAGAATACAGAAATCCTGTTGTAGGCCACATGTAATGTATGTCAGCTCCCGTGACAGGGTTGTGTGGAGCTAATCTCTAAGAACTTACAGATTGTCACCCAGAGACAGCAGACCATCCCATAGTTTACCAACCTGGTATTTATCAAAGATAAAAACATTTGCCTTCATCTCTCATGGTGCTTATGGTGCTTGGTCTTTCACCAAGTCCAGAATGGGTTTCGCAAGGGCCACTGATTCACAGAAAGGAGATAGCAAAGATTATTTCAGTTTCCTTAGTGTTATCTTTTTTCTAGAAAATTTTTAGTGACTTGTACAGTCCAAAATGCAAATGCTTCTGATTCTATGTGCTTGACTCTACTAGCTATTGTGAATTCTTCTTAGTATATTTTTTTTCAACTTGGCACAAAATATGTCTGTGTGGAAGAAATAGCTTTATTTGAGCTAGGTCTTATAGTCTTGCAGGTTGCAACCTTAATTCTGCCATTTACTTTTCAGACTGCTGCTGAGAGAGAGGCAGGAAATCCTCTGGTGCAGCTGCAGAGCTATCGCCCGTACTTCCGAGAGTTAGACCTGGAAGTGTTCACCGTACTCCACTGCGGGCTGCTGACAAAGTCTGTCTTGGACACAGAGATGCATACAGAGGTGAACGCAACAGCATAAAACCATACGGATAAGGCTCAGCAGCCTTGGCCCCTTCTGCTCCACTAAAATGGGCAGAAGATTGATGTTAAGATGTGTTGGTCCACGGCTGTGAGCTGCAAGGCACTGAGATAAAGAAGACTTTCCTGAGAACAGCAGACATGTAGTGTAGCAAAGTTAAAAACGAAGTAATGTAAATGTTGCATAAAAGGAAAGGAAGGGACTTTAATATTAAAAACTGCTAAGCTGTAGGGTGTTAAATACACTAAGAGGTGGCATGCCTATGAAAAAGAACCTATGACATTTAAGTAAAGCCCATGTTGCAAAAAAGGCAAGTGTCTCAAGGCATCAGCAGATCAGAAAGTCAGCACAAATGTGGGACTGGTGTCGCGGATGTGCCCTCACTGGGCAGGGTTCTGTTTATCATCTGGGAGCTTATATAAAACTGCATTACTATGGATGTGGAAAGCAGAAGTGCTTAATTTTGTTACCCTCTTTGTAGGCAGCTGAGTCCATCTGGAGTCTAATTTTGTTAGGCTACACTAAGATTAGTAAAATGTGAAAAGGCCGTGGCAGGCTGGAGTACAGCCTGGCCTGCTCCAAGGACAGCTGTCTCCGTGCATGCAGGTCACAGGTGTGTTTGACAAGAATCTTGGGCTACGTGGCATTATTTCAAATTACTTCTTGACTATTACTCAATTGGTGAATTTTGTGACTCTGGGCTTAAACCTCTTTTTTTTCTCGGGACTTTATTTTCAATGTATATAAATCAGTTTTCAGTAGTTGAGTGTTACTGACACCGCCCCGGCTCTGTTCAGAGCACCAGGTTTGCTTCACGCTTTGAGCAACCAGAACCAATACCCCATACCTGCAGTGGGGGAGACACAAAGCCCTAGCATCTACCAAATAGGTCCCTGGCCGAGGTTAAGTAAGCCAGGAGTCGTAACTGGAAATGGAGGGAGTGAACTTGAGCTTCAAGGCCCTACAATTACCTTTGGGTCCTGGGATTGACTATTCTTGTAATTGCAGGCTCGTGAAGTTGTGCAGCTGGGACCTGCTGAACTTTGCTTCCTTCTGGATGACCTGTGCTGGAAGCTGGAACATGTGCTGACCCCGGGCTCCACCAGGAGAGTGCCCTTTCCAAAGGCAAGTACAGCCGCAGCCGATGGGGCCAGACCTGGGCTGAGGCAGAAAACATCAGCGGCCTCTAGGCCTTTCCCGGGAGAAATGTTCTTCAGAATTATTTTCACCTAACAGTTAAATGGAAGTCTGATGCCCAACTGTGTGTCAGAGCGACACTTGCTCTTTCCAAAGAGGCTTCTGCACCACTTCCCTCGCTGAAGTGTTTGTAGCATTTGGTTCTCTGCAAATGCTGTCTCTGTCTCAGGAAAGGGAATATAACTGAGGGAAAGCCCTATAGCCTCAAAACTCAAGTGACCCTTTTCCTACCCCTTCCTGTGGACACTGGCTCTGCTGTTCAAGAAGCAGCTCAGGCTAGGCAGGCCAGATAGCTGCAGCATCCAACAGAAGCTGCTGGATCCAGGCTTTTGCTTTTTCTGTAGTCTTTAGAAGAACACCCTGAGTGCAGTGACTCCCTGCATTCCTGGCTGATGCCTTTAGGAGGAAGGTAACTATGTGTGGCCCATTGCATTAAACTATGAGAAATTTACTACAACCTGATGGACTCCATCATATTCAGTGTTCTTTCTCCTTGTGTTTCTGCCTATCTTAATTCCCATGTGCAGAGACTGTTTTCTCTTAGTGTTTGAGTAAAATGTAAAAGAGCTACATGTCACATCAGCTTTATTCTTTTCATTGAATGTTATCCACTTGTCTGAGTTGATGCTGGTTGTTCAACAATAAAGCCAAACTTTCTTATCCTGTGACCCTTTCTGGCGGTGTATGGCATCAGGAATTGCACTGCTCAGGAGCAGTCTAAGAAGTAGTGCTTGATGCGGAGTTATTCTCAGGTAAGGCTGATAAGTGACTTTAATCTTTTGGGTTTACTGCAGGAAAGAGGCTACAAGGATATTGGCTTTTCCCACCTGTGTCAGAGATCCCCCAAGGAAGTTGCTACGTGTGTAGTGAAACTACTAAAGCCACTGTGTAATCACATGGAGAACATGCACAACTACTTCCAGGTCAGTAGGCAGCAATTTTAACTCAAACTGTCAAGTTTTGTCACCTCTAAAGGTATTTTGGTTTTGTTTGTGGGGAAAAGAGAGTGGCTTTGTTTTCTTCAGGTTTCTTAAATGTGAAATTTACAGAAATGGATACTTGTGCCATTATCTTTCCTTGGAATAGCATTTAATGAATTATTTGTTTGGTATTAAAGGCAGTTGGACAAAATGGGGGTGTAGAAGGTGACCCAGGAGTGAACATTCAGGAGCACCAGATGATGTCCTCTTGTTACCAACAGCTGTTACTAACTTTTCGCTCCCTATTTGCTTGGTGAGTTTAAACAAAATAGTATATAGTCACGTAAATAAGCATAGTCTGTTTATTGCTTCCTCTTCTTATTACTTTTCTTTAAAGTGTTTCTACCCAGCCAAGATAAAGGGTGTATGAACCGAGTTTGCTGTCAAAATCAGTTTTCAGCTTTTTGTGTCCCCTTGTAACATTCATATTGCAGGGTGGTTCTTGCATATCCAGCTTCTTTATTTTTCTTGTTGCAAATATATGCCCGGATATGCTTTTGCCGTTAATAGCTCTCTTCCTGCTAGTCTGATGATGAACTGGATTATTTTTTTTCTCCTCCTCCCTCAGGAATGGTTTTTCTCAGCACGAAAATACTGACTTGCTACGGTCAGCTCTCCAGGTGCTGGCAGAGAGGCTGAAGCCAGGAGAGACAGAGTTTCTTCTTCTTGAGGAGCTGATAAGGTAGAATCAGTATTTCCCAAGATCTGAAAGGGAGGAATTTCAAGCATTTTTCCCTGTTTTGTGTGGACATTATGGGTAAATGTGTGTTTGGCAGCTCTCATAGAGACCATACTACCTTCAGAGAGCTTTGTATTGAATTGAATGGCAGTGCAGTCAAACCTAATGAAAAGGAGCTATGGGATTATAAAATATGCATTAACCTATGGATCTCACTCGTTTGTGTGCTATTTGAGACAAGGAGATTAGCAAGATTCACAGAAGGAATTAGTATGTTCTGGATGATTAAAATGCCTACAGGAACACTAGGCAAAAGCAGTGTATAAAGATGTTGCTAGACTTAGAGTGACTGGGGCTTTCAGTCACTCGGTGACTGAATTTTTATCTACTAGTGGTTTACAACCCCTTCTTCAGAAGAGCACTACCAAAATACTGGGCTAGGAAGACTTTGGATCTGAGATAGGATTATCTCCCAGAAACACATAAATAAAAAGGAAGTATTAGACTATCTACACTATTTTTACCTTTCCTCTTTCCTGTCATCCCCAGTGAGAGTTTTCACTACCTACTGAATTTCCAGCACAGTGTTCCCAGCTTCCACTGTGCCTTCATCCTCAGTCAGCTGCTGATTGCCATTGCTGAGAAACCAATGGCTGGCTGGAAGAAAGAGAAAATGGGTAATGTGTGAAGAACATCTAATTAGTTTTCATGCTGTCCTTTGCCTGTAAGACTTGGGTTCCGTCTCTGGAGTGCATCTTTTGGGGGAGAAAGACTTGGGTTCCATCTCTGGAGTGCATCTTTTGGGGGAGACTTTTTCACTTTGGTATCATAGCAATCTCACTGGGGTGAACAGTCCTAGCCGATAATAAAAGTAATAGCAGTAAATGTATTGGAACCTCTTTGGTATTTGTTTTGCTGTGCTTCGCTCACATGCAGGAAGGCAGACTCCAGCTTTCTTAGTCAGTGTTTTTAAAAATCGGAGCCTCACAGCTTTTAAGAGTTCTAAGAACAAGCCTGCTGTTCAATTTTGGTACCAGTTTAATCACCATTTGTGGCGGTGATCATAGACTTAATCTTCTGATGTGTGTAGTACTTTCCTAGTGTAGGTACAGATGCCTCAGTGTGCTGTGACAGCTCATTTCCAAAAATCATGGAAATGAACTGCAAATACAGCTGCTGCTTCAGGGCAGAGGGAGGAAAACCTATATGTTCTTAATGCCATGCAACAAATGTTTTCAATCAAGAGAACTCTTCTCAGGAATTAGGACCTGTTCTGTAAGAAGAACAGCGTTCAAGCACATAAGGCATAGACATGCTTGCAGGGAATATACAGGAAAACTGTTGGTCTCCACTTTGGAGTCTTTATTTCAGCATGTGACAAACACAGTCACCTGTTTCAGCCGTACCTTGTCATATTAAGACACCTCTAGAATCTGTCCTTCTCAATCCCCACAGCCACTCAGAATTGTATGTTCCCTACTTTGAGATTATTTTACTGTTTTAAACAGCCTTACATGGGATAACTGCCCACTGAGTGTGGCAGGGAATAACCAGTTTTAACTACTAATTTCTTGGTTTTGTACATTTCTGCGAGAGACAAACAGGTTGGTTAGCAGTTTTGATTTAAAAATCTGTAAACTTTAAAATTGCCTGTTCCCATTCGTTATTATAGCACTGTCACCAAGAAGTCAAGTCACTTGTTATTGGAATTCCAGTTCTAGAAATGGATGCCCTGAGGGTTGCAGATTGCCCTAATTAAAAACAAACAGCTGGCAGTCTAGGAGCTACCAGACAAGCAGCGCTTAACGTGTTTGTCAGGGAGAAATCGCCAGAGATGTATCACGCTCTGATGCGAACAGGTATTCCAGACCAGGAACACACTGGATGTGTGCTTATTTTATTGCCATAATATAGGTCCTTGTGGTCTTACCGCTTTTGAGGGGAAATGTATTCTGACTTTGAACAGAGTTCAGGCATAATGAGCAGTAGCAATATTGTGACTGAATGGCTTTCAAAAAGCCACTGGCACACACTGACTTTGTATGGAAGAAGGAAATTGCCTTGGATTCTTGCAATACATGGGAAATGAAACAGATCTGTTTCCTTCAGTAATTTATCCCTTATCTTTTACAGCTTCCCTAGCAAAGCAGTTCCTCTGCCGGTCATGGGTGAAGCCCAGTGGAGACCAGGAGAAGGGCAGCCAGTTCAACAGTGCGCTGCGTACTCTGCTCTGGTAAGGCTCAGGCCATTGTCCCAAGCGTGTCAAGACACTCTTTTTCTATTAACTACTGTCACTGCAGAGGAATAATCCCTCTCAATCATAACCCTCACACAGTTTGGCCTAAAGCTTTCTACAGCGTTGAAAGGCAGTGAGTGATAGAAGAATTCTGTTAGCCATTGGCCATAGAAGCATGTTTGGACCTCAAGTTTGCTAGACCGTAGCTTGTCAGTATAGATCAACACACCTATATGTGTATGCGTGTGTGCATACACGTGTACGTGTGGATCTGGACCAGAGTGTCTGGTTTTGTTTTCACTAAACCAGAAGCAAATTAGCTCTCACTAAAGTCAAGGAGAGCAGGACTGAGTATTAGGTGAAATACAATCACAGAATCACAGGATGGTTCAGGTTGGAATGGACCTCTGGAGGACACCTTGTTCCAGCCCCCCTGCTCCAGGAGGGGTGACGTAGAGCAGGCTGCCTGGGACCATGCTGGGCACAACTGTCTGAGCTTGGCCGCTCAGCCAGTTTTCAGTTTACCTTGCTGTCTTCCCATCCAGCCTATACTTCAGCAGCTGCTCTGTGAGGATCTTACAGGAGGCAGTGTTGAAAGCCTTACAAGTCAGCATAGACAATATCTACCATTCTCCCCTCATCTACAAGCCAGTCAGTTCCTCGAAGGTTACCAGGCTGGTCAGGCATGACATCCCCTTGGTGAATCCACGATGACTGCTCCAAATCATCTTCTTGTCCTTCATGTGCCTGGACATGGTTTCCAGGATGGTTGTTCCACCACCTTCCCAGGGATCAAGGTGTGGCTGACTGGTCTGTAGTTCCCTGGGTCCTTCCTCCTGCCGTTCTTGAAGATAGGAATAACATTTGCTTTCCTCCAGCCCTCAGGCACCTCTCCCAATCACCATGATCTTTCAAAGATAATCCAGAGTAGCCTCTCAATGACATCAGCCACCTCCCTCAGCATCCCATCAGGGTCTGTGGATTTATGTATGTCCAGTTTGCTTAGCTTTTTCCCTGACATGATCCTCTTCCATAAAGTCTTCCTTGCTCTAGACTTTCCCCACTCCGAGGCATGGGACTTCTGGAGGCCAGTTTTGCTAGTAAAGACTGAGGTAATGAATGCATTTGGTCCCTTAACACGTACCTCAGCCTTTTCCATGTCCTGTGTCACCAGGACCCTGCCCCATTCATCCACGGACGCACATTTTCCCTAGTCTTCCTTTTGCTACTTATACACTTAGAGGACCCCTTCTTATTGCCCTTGGCACCCCTTGACAGATTTGACAGATTCAACTCCAGGTGGACTTTGGCTTTCCAACCACATTTCTGCATGCTTTGACAGTGTCTCTGTACTCTTCCCACGTTGCTTGTCTCTGCTGCCACCTTCTGTATACTCCCTTTTCATGTCTTGAGTTTTGCCAGAAGCTCTTTCTTCATTCGTGCAGGTCTCCTGGCATTTTTGTTTGACTTTCTGCTCTTTGGGATGGACTGTTCTTGAGCTTGGATGGACTGTTCTTGAGCTTGAAGGAGGTGATTCCTGAATATCAACCAACTTTCTTAGACTCTTCTTCCCTCTAGGCCCCTGCCCAATGGCAAGAAGATCCGTGAAGAAGCCAAAGCCTCCCTCCTTAAGTCCAGGGTTAGGATCTTGCTGTTTGTCCTGCTCCCTTCTCTCAGGATACTGAACTCCACCATCTCACAGTCACTGCAGCCAAGGCTGCCTTTGACCTTCCCCAAGGAGCCCTTCCTTGTCTTTAAGTGTGAAGTCCATCAGAGTACCTCTCCTCATCAGCTCCTCTGTCACTTGTGTCAGGGCATTGTCATTGATGCTCTCCAGGAACCTCCTGGATTGCTTATGCCCTGCTGTGTTGTTGTTCCAACAGGTATAATGGTGGTTAGTCGCCCATGAGGACCAGGGCTTGCAAACATGGCATTGCTTCTAGCTGTCTATAGAAAGCTTCATTTACTTGTTCCTGATCCAGGTGGCCTAGAGCAGACACCCACTACAACGTCACCCATATTGGTTGGTGCTTTCATCATTACCCATAAGCTCTCAGTTGGCTCATGACCCATCCTCAGGCAGAGCTCCGTGGATTCCAGCCGTTCTCTCACATAAATGAGAACTCCTGCTCTTTCCAGCCTGTCCTTCCTAAATACAAGAATGAGGAAATATTAAATACAGGTTTGTTTTGGATGATGGTGGCTTTTAATGACATTACTGTGACAGGTCTAAGTATCGCTTCATATTATATGATTGCCTTTGGCGCAAGAATGAGTTTGACAGTTTTAGGCCACATTGCAGGCAGGGCAAGAACTTGCTGTGTTATTCTGCATAATATTTACTGACAAACTAAGCTGGTTTTGGTTTTAGTGTCTACCTGGAGCACACAGATAACATCTTGAAAGCTATAGAAGAAATCTCCAGCATTGGTATTCCTGAACTGATCAACACTGCCAAAGACGGATGTTCTTCTACTTATCCTACACTGAGCAGGTAATTATATGAGTAGAGACTTTGGATTTCATGAGATGCACAATGGTGATTTTTGCTTTTTAATATTTCATTTTCTTATTTTGTGGCCTATTATGGTTTCGTGTTAGTACTGCTGTGGAGTGCTCTGGACATTTGTAAACATTCTTTTGGCAGTACGCAACAAGTTGGTACGTGGTTAGCTTTATGTCAAGATGGCATAGCCTTGCGTGTTAACACAATATTGAGTTTATTGTTTGTGAGCCATTTTAATTGGAGAATGAACTGCTGTCTGTCGTCAGGGATGTTGCCTCTTTCTGTGCCTGTGGTGGTATAAAGCACTCTAACAGTCAGCCTCAGCGGCCTGGGCTGGTATCAGCGTGCCAATGCACACACGGGCTGTTTGTGCTCCTACGATGGGAATTCAGAAGCACGGTTTATGCAGGGATGGCCAAAGTTCCTGCACTTTGGAACTACCAAAATCATCTTATGCTCACAGTATCAAACCTTTCACTGTGCATCCCCCAGATGCCACCCACTTCTTTGTAGCTCTATCTGTCGTTCATACTGGGGAAGGGATAGTGACTTCCCAGGATTCTCCATCTGTCTGGGCAACGAAGCTGGGCTAGACATGCTTATGAGTCCTAGGGTCAATCTCCGGTGATTTCATATTGAGAAGGATGCCCGGCTGGGTAACCTTCAAGTTTTCCACATTGTTCTGGGGACAAGAAGCCTATCCAGATGCTCAGAGCTGGATTTCAGTTTTGCTCTCACTTTCTCCACAGGCAGACATTCCCGGTTTTCTTCAGAGTGATGATGGCTCAGCTAGAGAGTTCAGTGAAAAGCATCCCAGCTGGGAAACCATCCGACTCAAGTGAGGTAGGAAAATAAACACGCTGGACTTCTTGAGGGGAAGAAGACATAAGTTAAACTGTACAGTACAATAAAGATGTATAAATTGGAAAGGCATCTACTTCTGAAATTTGTTTAGGAAATGCAGTCAGACAGCTTCACGGATCAGCCAAAACTGAAATACAGGGTGATATATAAGTAGCATCCTTTTTTTCCGGTTTGTACCGTGTCAAAAATCCAGTAAATCCAGCAGAAGCTATAACCAGAAAACAGGCAGTAATCAGCAAAAAACTCATCTGTGCAGTTGGTCTGCATGCCCCTGTCGAAGCACAAAATTATTTCACAACCAAAAGCTGCTCTGAGAGGAAGGAGGTGTGTTAACTCGTAGCATTTTAAGCCATGTGGGCACTGATCAGGCTGGAATTGCCACAAAGTGGTTTTGCTGTGATAAATCTGCCTGTGGTGAAGCTTTTATTCCTCTGTCTTCAACACGACCAACAATAATGCTTTGGGTACAGCAAACGCTGAGAGAGCATCCAGCAAGGTGAGAGGAAATACAACCATCTTGAGTTATTGTCCCCTTGCGTCCCGTTAGGTGCAACTGGAGAAGCTGCTGCGGTGGAACATTGCTGTGCGGAATTTCCATATCCTCGTTAACTTGGTCAAGGTGAGGTTCTGGTTGTTCTTCTGCCTTTACGTTCAGATTCCCAGCAAAGCTCAGTGCACCCAGGTTCATGAGCACAAGGAAAAACATGAAGTACAGCTGACTAGTGGAACAACCTGCAGGTGGCAAATAAAGCCAGTTATAATCTGTGTGCAAGGGCTTCCATTTAGCTTTCACTTCAATACTACTTAGTTCTTACAGCCTGCACATCTTACTAACATAGTTCTCACACAAATAATAAGTCTGCACAAAGACAGGATAACGTAAGGAAGTGCAGAAAAAGGACTGAGCAAACACACCAATTCCCTAGTACAGTGTTTTGTGTCTCTCAGAGTCCACTGCCAGCTGTGGAAGAGGCAGATGGGAGAGATCCTTCAGGTAGATCCGGAATAACATGACAGAAGGAAACATTCTCCTGATGTACTTAGCTGAAGGCAGGCTAATACTCTGAACAGGAGGCTTGGATTGCTGTCTGTAACATGCATTCAGTGTTTATCCCATAGCCCTCAGCTTTACTTGCTCTTATGGTAACATAGGATCTTCCTTTGAATCCTGCCAACAATTCCTGTCATCCTGTGGCGATGAACTCTAGAGGCCAGCCCCACTGGATGAAATATTCCCTTCCATCAGTTTTGGGGTGGGTACATTCAGTCTCACTGAGTGTGATGGTGTTTTGAGCAGAAGGCGACAGGTTTGGCTGCGCTTTTCTCCTTGCTTAGGTTGATCACTACTGTTTGCTTATATCATATCCAAAGTGATGATTGGCAAGTCCAGCTTTTTCAAGTTCAGCTTATGAGCTCTGGTGAATTGGGCTGATTCTTCCATACAGCTGCATTCACTGGAGCCCTCCCTGTGCTCCAGGTGCCTTTTGAGAGCATAAAGGGTAGAGCTGGACCAGCTGGTTCTGTTCTGCAATCCATAGCAGCACCAACTCTCACTCATAACAGTGTGCAATGTCAGTTAAAACGTCCACTAATTAGTTATAGAATTGGTCACTGGCAAAAATATATACTCAATTGTACACCAGAAGAAAGCCTTCAAGAGAGCTGAGACCATCTGTTTCGTTTGTTTGCTGTTGGGCCATAGCTGTGTGTGACCTGTGCACTGACACCTGGTGTCTTGCCAGCTGGCACTGTTAATTTAATAGCTTCATTATTTCCTCCCAAAATACATTATTTTGCACATCTCAGCTTTGCTTTGTCCATTCTGTGGTTACTTGCCCATCAGCTGGACTTGGGTCTCTTGGGTCCCATATTATTAAGAACTTCAGACTCGCTGAGATAATTTTGTGCCATCTGCAAAAGGTGCACCTTAGATCACCAAACAGCCATCCTGCCAAGTGCTTCGCCTGACAGCCACTACATCTCATGCTCTGACGTGGTGTTCCCTCTCGAAACTTGAGAATGTATATTGCATTAGAACAGGTTTCACACTTTAATGAAGGGTATGTAATGAAGGGCTATTCTTAATTGGCTGCTGTGCTTACATTGTTTCGTTTAGACCTGTGGACTGATCTGGCTCTCTTTTTCCCTCTTGCCCGAGTAGGTATTTGACAGCAGGCCTGTACTCAGCATCTGCCTGAAGGTAAGCAAGGATTTAAAATAACTGAAGAGAGCAGTTTAAGTACCAGCTTTCTTGAATCGCTGTCTCCAGTGGAGTAGAGTGGTTACTGAATTCTCTGGGAGAAGCAGATACTGTTTCTTATACCTTTAACTGTCTTTCACTAATCCTTATCGTATGGCTTGACCACAACGAACTGGCATTACTGACTTCAGACCCTTTCCCCTGTCTCCTTTCCCCATGGTACTCTACAGGAGACATCACAGCAGACAGGTCTCCCTTGGAGCCCAGAAAGATCATTTTTCCCTCTGCAACTCTCCTGTTTCTGGCTAGGACTCATATATATATTTATAGTGATTCTAACATTTTGTGTTTAGTTCCATTTTATTCCCAGTTTGCTAGTGAATGAAACCAGGGATGTGCACAATGATGAGAACTTGTCCTTCTAGCCTCTCTTTGCAGTATTTAAAGTGGGACCCTTCACTGATCCTGTATATTCCAGTACAGCCTTCATGTGAATACAGTATTTTACTAAGCAAGAACAGTCACCAGGGTAGCTTGAAAGAATGTATCAGTATCTTATTGGACTTTGATGGTTCTTTGGAAATAATTTCAATTTCCCTTCTGATATATTTATCATTCTTTTATAGTACGGCCGTCTCTTTGTAGAAGCGTTTCTGAAGCTTGCCATGCCTCTGCTGGACTACAGCTTTAAAAAGCACAGGGTAAGCCTTTCGGAGACAGAACTGTCTGGAACCAGTTGGGAAGCATCACTGCTGCTTGCTAGAAGGAGATTCCTGTGTCTGGTCACGTGTTGGCATGACATTTGTGACACTTCATGACAAACGTGCCTAATGTCTCCAGCTGTGCTCTGCCCACGTCCAGTGCTCTCTCAGCAAACAGATCACTGATACCCAACTTGCCTTCATTCTTCTGGTTGGATGGCTTCACTGGTAGCAAAGGAAGCCCTTTCAACCTCCAACTCCTTCAAATGTTATTGCCACAAAGGTGACACTCCCAGAGTAGGAAACTCATGTGAGCAGTCAGGTTGGTGAGGGGCTTGTGGGCTGGTGAGAGCTTGTGGTCCAGATGGACAGTGTCATTGGTGTCTTTGCAATAATTCTTGGAGCTTTGAGCTCTGTGACACCATGCGTGAGTGCAGATGGACAGGTGCTTACTGCACTTCATGACAAGCAAGAACAGCTCACTTACTCCCCCTGCTTTGTTGCAAGGCAACCCAGCTTTGACAGTGAGACTCATTCTTTGGCTTAGTCTTCACAACTTGTGTCTCAAATAGATAACTCCTTCCTGCTGCAAGTATAATACCTGTTTTCATGGATACTTGAGGGAATGAGGTTATCAGCAGATACCTAGTCATTGCCACTGGACAATAGAAAGTGCTGTGTAATTTGCTCAATAAAGCAAATTTTTGTCAAAAATTGACATCCAGAGTCCATGTTGGATGTGTTCAAATACCACAATCTAGCAGTGTGTTTTATATTTTTCTTCTGGCTCCCCTGTTTCAGAAGGTTGTACTTGAGGCGAGATGTGACAAGGTTGTCTTGATTTTAATTGACCCAAGTTCACTGATACATGTTCATTCCAAACTCTGATTCAAAGTCAGTTTCAGTTCGAAGTGCTTGGCCTTATGACACGTGGTCATACTTCTATTACCAGTTACTTGACTTATATGCACGGTCCCGGTCTCCTGTGGCTTCATCCCATTCGTCTGACGTTTCTTGCATACATGCATCGTATCTCTATCCCATAACCCTTCAAAAGGATTGCTAGGAATAATACTGTTTCATTACTCTTGTTTCCCTTATGGAAAAATCCTTTGAGAATGACTTGCTGGTCTACTTATTTATTGCAGGATGACGTGCAGAGTTTGCTGAAAACCTTGCAGCTGAGTACCAGGCAACTTCATCACATGTGTGGCCATTCCAAGGTAAGATAAGTTGTAATTGCAGCACAAACTCCTGTCCTAAGAATGCTTTATTTCCCTTCCACTGCTTTTCCAGGGCATGGGCAGGTTCTACTTGCAGGCTTCCAGCAGTGTGTGTAGAAGCAAAGCTCTGAGAGGGGGAAAAATAGCCTTGGTTAAGGGCCCTGAAGTTGAAGTATTTGGTCTGGAAGTGGCTGACTCGGATGTCAGCTCAGGTTAGTATGCTCTTATGTAGGACAGATGTTCTTGACATCTTTGGCTGTTGGTATCTGGAAGAGGGTGTTTCTGAGGACACACGCTAAGACCTTAGAGACCTTGCATAAAGTATAGATGCCAGATCGCTAACATGGGAGGGAAGCTTTAACAAAGATCAACAGCCTTGCGAGTCAGAAGAATCAGCAACAGGAGGCAGACAAGGGGAAAACCTTATTCAAAGTCCTCTTGAGGTGCCTTTTTGGCACTGTTACGTTGATAGTAGGGAAGAGGGCAAAGGCAGGGGAGGAAGCTGGAAACACGCAGTCTGCCCGCCTCTCTGTATGAGACTTGGGGCAGGCAGGAAGGAGAGGATTAGCACCCTGCTCACGATGTGGAGAGCCAGTGCTTGTCGCAAGAGAGAATCACCTGGGAAAATACAGTTAGAAGGCACTTCATGTGGCTGCTTTGTTCCTGGTAGATTCCGAAGAGGTTCAGAACACGCCTCTGAGAAGGGAGCTTTGCCAAAGTAATTGGAGGGAGAAAGCCACATATTAGCATGGCTCCCCAGCCTAGATTTGCTACCAATTTAGTCCAGAGCTGGCATCAGGAGTGTAAAAGTCTGGCTGGAGATCAGAACATGCCATTGCAGCTATTGGCATAGGAGAGAATTGGAAGCTGGCACGAACCCTGGAGATGCTAAAAAGTCCTTCTTCTGTTTGAGAGTGAAGTCCTCATGCCCGTTTTAAAGTCACAATTCACCTTGTAAACAGGATAACATCATTGCAGCTTGTGATGTCTTGTTTGTCTTTGCACTTGACTCGCATTTTCAAGTGCTGTGTCCCACGGCCCCCGTTAGCATATAACCACAATTAGTGAACACCTGGGTTTTACCACTGCTCTTGGATCTGTTGCAGCCCAATTAGGTCTCTGTGCCAAATCATTTTTGCAAGAATGAGAAGGCAGCAGCTGAAGTTAGGCAAATGTATGAATGTATGTATGTATGTAGAATGTATGCAGTGATGTTCCATACAAGCATTGAAGAGGAGCTGACACCAACTTTTGTTAAACCACTCTTGATTTCACTTCCATACAAAACTAGTAGGTGCTCACTGATGTACTGTGCAGTGTTACCTAAGATTTGCTACTCTCCCTGAGTGTGTTTACAAAGCATCACACAGCAGACAGTAGCAATCGGCTTCATCTGTAATTTCCTAAGTATTTGTCATTTATTTGTCCACACCAAGCCCCTCCTCTGTTTGCGTATCTAATGCTGGACATAATAATGCTGGAGACAGATTTTTGCAAATGCTATGGTGCTTTGCTGAGTCTCCAAACTGCCTAAAGACACTTGGGCAGGTTCCAAGGCCCAGGGAGGGGAGCACTGTGACTGTTGATTGTGTCATTAGCGAGGTTTTCCCCGATTTGGTTGTGATTAGTGCTGTTACACAGGGTAGAGAACAGAGTGCTGCTGGTTGGTACTTGGTTACCCGTTCCCTGTTGGTAGAACACGAAGCAAAGCAGTGTCCCTCTTCCCGGGCATGTTGAACTCTTCCAAGAAATTAAGCTGATCTGATTTCAGAGTATAGCTAATGAGAGCATCTTAATGCAAGGTTACAAAGTATTCACATGAAAGAGGAAAATACTTAGGCACAAAATAATTGGTTGTGGCTGTTGGCAGGTTTTCTGGTTTAGCAATGACTCTATCCTGTACTGCAGATCCAAGCCTAGCAGGAAGAGAAGCTCACCCGGAGCTAAATCTCACACAGTACCTGGCATAGCTGCTCTTCCTCGGCTGGTTTTTGCTTACAGCAGCTCCATCTGTTCCCTCCTGGCCTAGTTCTCCAAAAGCCAGTGCTTCTTTGGTCTGGACAATCTGGCTTTGGAGTTTCTATTGCACACACATTTCATGTAGCTAGTGCAGAGGAATTGCATCAGACACTGAGTAAGAAAAGATTGTTATTGCAGTAGCTCATTCAACACCTTTCTCCTTCTTTCTTTTCTGTGCCTGGGAATTCAGCAATTTCCTGATAGGAAAGTCCCTGCAGCATTAGTTTTCCAGCCTGTGGCTATCAGCAAGTATTACCTCCCTTCCAAGGTGAGGTAGTGCTGGAGTCCCGGAGAGGAGTTACTGTTCTCTCTCGAAGGTTCATGAGAAAAGCTGAGGCCCCTTCTGTTTCTATCCAGAGTGGATATGACTGTTTGGATTATTGAAGGGGATTGTTTTGCTGCCTGAAGTAAAATGCTTATCTGAATTTTATTTTTTAACAAAGCCTATAAAGAATTTGGCAAAGAAACGATGTAATCTTGGCAAGCTTTGTGAAGATCGTGTCTCATCCGTCCCGCCTGTATAACCAATGCCTTTCTAAGTAGCCAGGACACCTAGGCAAGGATCAATCACAGTCATGTCTTACTCTTTCATGTTTAGATTCGCCAAGACATTGGACTGACCAACCACGTGCCGCTGTTGAAGAAGTCACTGGAGCAATTTGTGTACCGAGTGAAGGCAATGCTGGCGTTCAACCACTGCCAGGAGGCCTTCTGGGTTGGCATCCTTAAAAATCGGGATCTTCAGGTGAGAATCACTGTCCTGCCTGGGGCAAGTAAAACCTGGGCAAGGGCGATGCTCATCTTGCCCAGCCAACTGTACGTGCCCTCGTGTGCGGGTAGAGCTGGGAGGCCTCATTCAATGTGACTGCATTACAGTCCTGTTGAGTGCAGCAGAAAGAAGTGTTTGGTTTCAAGGTTAAGGGCTTCCTTGCGGTGAAGCTGTCACCCTGAGGTGGTGGGTTTGTATTATTTGTAAGGCATGAGTGCGGGGGGTCATTCCGCTGCTCAGTGGCCAGAACTGAGCCACAGACACAACGAGGGAAGAGGCAGAGGTCGCTCCAACACCTCCTCACACATGCTCTGGTGTGTGGCTTTAACAGAAGCCAATTCTGGCCATTTTCTTCATCTTTCACTGTACAACAAGAACAGTTGAAAACAAAACCAGCGTTTTACTCAAAAGCTTCTTATTTAAGATGGTAACAAAACGCTGCTTTCTTCCATCCCCCCTTAGCGCGCCTCAGCTGCTTCGCACACATTCAGTACAGCTCTTTTTTGCATCCAACGCAGGGAGAAGAAATTTTGTCTCAGGCCTCTGAAGAGAGGGGCTCCGAGGAGGAGGAGGAGGGGGAGGACTCCGCAGAGAGCCCGGCTGAGGTACGGCTGCTGCTGCGAGCGCCTG
>KZ507961.1:2950-15741 GCA_002844005.1 Limosa lapponica baueri | reverse complement strand
CATCTAGGTTGGAAGGGACCTTCAAGATCATCTAGTCCAACCATCAAACTAACTCTGACAAAAAAACTATCACTAAACCATGTCCCCCAGCTCCATGTCAACCCGTCTTTTGAACACCTCCAGGGATGGTACATCAGCCACTTCCCTGGGCAGCCCATTCCAATGCTTGATAACCTTTTCAGTGTAAAAATTTTTCCTAATACCCATATTTTAAGAGCATGTCTGGACTTACAGCATCAGTATTGGTGTTGCTCTTGTAAGGAAGCGGCCGCCTTTAAGACTGACCTGGAAAACATATATTCAAGAAGCACACATGCTAAATGCTTCAGCACTTCTTTTTGCTTTCAAGACCAGAAGGTTTTACATTAAATACACTCCAGTATTCATGAGTACAACTTCAATGCTTTTTGAAACAGTGATGCTTCTGAACTCAAGATCAACCTGTTGTAAATAGATAATAAGATCAATCTGAAATCCTATTTGTTTGCTCAACCGAGGCACCTTTGAAACCAAAATAAAATGTAGAAGAAAAAAATCGAACTGTCTTTGAAGACCAAATAGAGAAGGATACAACTGAAAAATAAATACTGAGACAAACATCAACCTGCCCTCTAAAAACTTCTATGTTGAATTGCAATTCAATGAGGTAGGTGTAACATGGTATCACAGTAACAGAGATTATTAAAATTGCCAGTGATAGATTTGTCTGTTGTGGTGCTGAGCACATGTCAAAAATGGGGAAGATTGGGAAGGGAGGAATACAGGCTTTTGTTCCGCACGACATCCATATGAGTCATTAAAAATGGACCTAGCTATACCTGGAATATTTCTCTTCTGAGGGATAGAAATACAATCCCCTTGAAACAGCTACAACAGTTTTGTTGGGGGTATTTTTTCCAGGCAGAGCAACCCAAATCTTCCCCAGTACAGCTATTTCTGCTGGAGTTGGTGTCTGGGCAGACCAGGTCCCTCACAGCAGGGGTAGGATGGCTCAGGACCGAGGAGGAGGAGAGTGATGCTCAATAAATCCATTGATAAACTCAAAGAAAGGCTTGCAGGAGTAAGTGCTCAGCATTGCCACTGCTACTGAGCTTCTGGGTGATTTATTAAGGCAACATCTAGGTTACGAGCATGATAATATGGCACTCCAGACTCTCAGCCATCTGAACGTGGCCAATGGTGAATGCTCATTTCTAACATTTCTCACCAGGGTGAGTATTGATTTCATTTCTCACACTACACTAGTCACTTGACCAAGCTGCAATCCGATGTTTACTGTGTTAGTCACACTGGCTTGTGGGGACTTCTGGTCTGTAGTCTATCATACAGTGACCTTTATGGCTGGCATAGTCTTAATCATGACAGAAAAGACTGATATAAAGGTACTCACATCATTATTTTTAGCACTAGGCAATGGGATAGTTGAAGGAGTAGTAAGGTATGAGTAGAGTGGCATTTACTGTCCCCTGTGGATGAATTTAACAATTTGTTGTACAGTTTAATTTTTTTTTTTTTAAAGACAAGGACAAAAAGTTGGCTGGGTAGGCAGCTGAGAGGAGGTAAATGCTCCACTTTAGGTGAAGGGAGTGCTCACATTAGAGGCATCAAGGCTGAAATTCCTGACATTAACTGCTCATATAGCTTTTCCCAGCATCTTCATTCCCCTCCAAAAGCACTGAGCAGAGAGGCTGTACCTCAAAACGAGGGATGAGTCAGTGACATCCTGAAGTCTTGTAAAAGCTTCGTGTTTGTTAAGCTCGACATGGAAGATGCTCAAATACTCAAGCAGCATGCAGCCATTAAAAGCAACCAGGAGAGTCCAGCCCACAGGCCACTGGCAATATAAGATGCTGACCTACAAGCTGGAATGTCTCTGCTCCCATGAGGAGCCCTAATAGCACAAACTGTGTTTTTCACTGAGACTGATCTCACCGCTCAATGTCCTCCCAACCCCCCATAAGAAAGAAATGAAAGTGATCAATATTTCTTCATTCTAATTTTGCCATTTGCTAGCTTTCCTTGCAATTTTTGACCTCTTTCCACCTTCCAAACTGTACCTCCTTTCTAGAAACATTATCACCTGTCCAAAACATCTTCCAGTTATTACATGAGTTGCACCAACATCCCCCACAACAGTAAGTAACCGTGATTTATGGTGAGATCCTCCCCACTTTTAAGGGTTAACCTCAACCTTATGTGCTAGTCAAGCTCCCAGGCTGACCCTCATTGAAAGTTAATAGCTTGTATCTGTTTAATATTCTTTTCCAGTACTTGTCAAATCGTTTCATCTGTGTTTAAATGGATCAGTGGTTTTCATCTTCGGTGTTTCCTCATTCCTTTTTTGATTTTACTAATCCTTTGCTGTTTGCAGGTGTTTTCAAAATCATAGAAGGAAATACTTTTGTTCATTGCTTTTATTTTAATTTCATAGGATTCTTATAAAGTTGGAGGTAAAGGACATGCACCACATTAATGGATCTGTGTTGTCTTGCTCCAACTAAAAAGTGGACCACATCTGTACATTTTATGAGTTACATTACAGATGTGGCAGTGTCACCATTTGCAGCTGATCAAAACATGCCAGTTGGGCACAGATTTCCTAAACACATGTATCAGTGTTTTTTGTCATGCAAGGCATTAATTTAAAACTGATGCATCTGTTACAATCATTGGTGCTCGAGATGGAAAGGATCCATAGGGAGGCTTTCAGCTTTCCATTTAGTATTCAAGCGGAACTGAACTCTATCAGATGTATTATTATTGTCATTATTATTTAATATCCCCCTCTGCCTCCCCTGCAAGCTAGCCACTTAACAGAAAACATGAGTACAGACCTCGTCTCAGATTGCTCACCATCTGAGTGATGGACTAGATGTCCAAGTGACAATAAAGCAAATATTACAAAGAGAAAGGGCCAGAATCCTCTTGGCATGGCTGTAATGGTGCCAAGGAGAGGCAGTGCAGCTTGCTGGTGGACACAGAGGGATTTGGGGTTTGGTTTTGCTCTCCAAGTGTAAATATAATGGTACAGCCATGAGTTTTTAAGAATGGCATATGGGTGAATGAATTCAAAGAGTGTATTTGAGCACTGATACTTTATTAGCATGGACACCAAAGTACAATGCAATATATTGCAGATACTAAATAACAGAGAGATGATAGACTAACCAAACTGCTGCTGTAAATTCCCTCTTTTGAATGGGTTCAGATGCTCCGCAAACATTGGGCAGTATCTAAGTTTCACAGGCCGTCAGGCTTGTATTAGCCATCCTTCCAAGCTCAGGGACTTCTTTATTTCAGCAGTCCTCATGACATCTCCAGCTTGAAGTCTGTGCGTGTGCTGTTTCTGCAGGACTCGTGTGCCTGACTTCCAAAAACGTGGGGCCTGTGTATCTTTAGGAATGCACTTTCTTCCTCGTGCTTTGCCGGTTACAGAACTGCAGAGTTACTGAGTTTCTAAGAAAACCTTACGTATGTTAACCTTGGGCAAAGGCAGGGGACATTCTTTGTGCTTCCAGGTGACCCCTGGAGCCCAGTGATGGTCACATTCATCACCCAGCCGAGCTTTCCTCAGAAAAGCATATTTTGAACTTGTTCAGATTTTAATGAGTCATCTACAAACTATCAAATATTTCACACTCTATATGGAGTATCTGAGTTTCTTAAATGACACTATCAGCTGGGGTGACTGCAAACATCGTAAATAATCTCCTCCGTTTAATGAGTTACCATACGAGGAAGGCTCGTCTACCAGGTAATGAGTCACAGCTTCACTTTCTTGTAGATCAGCTGAGACACTTGATTTACTGTGAGGGCCACCTGTATTGAAACTCATCAGAGGCTATCGAGGAAACCCAAACAGATCCAACCCACCACAATTTAATCTCCCCACAAATAAAATGTACTCATAAATCAGGGCAAGCATGTAAATGTGCCCCTCTAATGCTTCTATTAGGAAAAGTAAAACCACAAAAAGCTCAGTAGGATGTGAAAACCCTGGTAATGTCAGCAGTATCAGACTAATTCATAACACACAAGGAGCTGTAATATACTTTCTGCCCTTACAGCTGGCTAATTAGTCAAGACAGAGAAAGCGATTTGGCAAAAAATCTTGATGTCTCAGTTTCCATTTTGAAACTTAAAATGGACATATTTTTACATTTTTTATGGAACTTCCCAGATAGACACAGAGAAAAAAATAGACAAAAGGTTTTAAAATCATCATCATAGTTTTTACTTACTGAAAGAAGAATTCTGATAGAAAATCAAGTAAACAAAATATACCACTTTTAGTAAAAATTTATGCAAAAAGCTGAGTTTCACAGAAATATGCATATAGGGAAATATGGGGAAAGCTTTGCTTACTAAAAACAATAGTAAGGAAAATATGATAGAAATACTTTGATCAGATCTGGTAACGAGCTATTCTCAAGCAAAGGACAGCATTAGTTCATTGATGGGCTATTTGGCTTAGTCAAGAAGAGGCATGTCGATACAGCTCAATGACTGCAGTGAAAATCACCCTCTTGACTGATCATTACCGTATCATGTTGTCCAGGTGGTAAATGAATATCCATGTACAGGAGAGCGGAGACTCAGACTTTGTACTCGGGAGAGCGGTACCTCTAGAACTTCAGCCCACACCAGACCATAAATGCAGCACTGCTGCAATTTATGTAAGTCAACAAAGTTGAATATTATCTAAGCCAATTTTTTTTTTAAAGACCTTGATTCTCATTCCCTTAGCAGATGTACAACTTCACTGTTCTGTTCCAGAACTGCATTTTTTCTTTGGTGCTAACAAAGGAAAGAATCAAGTTCCTTCTCCTTGTCAAAAGATTAATGATATATGTCCACATGGAGGAAGTTATGCAAGAAAGTTTTGTATAAGTACACCGGTTGTCTTAAGATGTTGCACTCCATTTTGCTTCAATGTGATGTGCACAGACTATTAATAATAGTAAATGATTGCATTTAGGGCAAAAATTCAAGGAAATAATTTATAACAAAATCTGCATTCAAAGCCATCTCTCAGTTTCCACATACTGGTCATAAATCACTGAAGAGTCATTTATGATTGATTTACAAGGAGATTTTTATATTGCCATAGACATACAAAAATAACAGTCATCTTCTGAACTTAGGATGTCCTTCATCCTAATTATGCGGCAAAACCATATCCTTGGTAATGGATAGTTAGGATGTTTTCAGAAAAGAGACTTTGAGGGTCAGAAAGGAAGCAAAGGTCGATACTGGAAGACGTTTACAAGTGGCTGTTGTTACTCACATATCTCCTGGGCAGACCAGAAGAAGAAATTACATTGCAGGACAATAGGAGAGCAAGAGTGGGCAATGGGACATATTTCCCATCCTTGCGGTGACGATGTTGGTTGCGCTGGCTTTATAGCCTCAAAGCCCACTGAGCTCAGGAGAATCTCTCTGAGAACAGTGTCTCAAGCTAATTTCTGTCATTGGGTTAGGTGCTGTCTGTAACTTTCTTGTGTAAGTAAGCATATATGGTCTTCTCTCAGAAAATGGAGAATTTTAGTGGGGCAGTGAATCCCATCACTTGATGTCCCATCATATGTATAAGAAGCTGGGACCACTTTCCTAACCTAGAGGGGAGGGAAATTTTAATGAATTGTGAGAGATTAGTTATCTTTTAATCTGTTTGAACTAGCCATGCTGTTCTCTGCCATGAAATAACGATTAACATCCAGACCTTCACTGTTGCACCCTCAGCATCAGCAGAATGTCACTCTTGGCTTGTGGACAACTCTTCACACTTTGAAAATGTAGGAGATGGAAACTGTGGCTCTTTCTCAATGAAAAATAACTGCTGAGTGCTCACCTGGGGGTCACTACCTAAACAGCAAATATTCATGTGAGAGCTTTCAGGATATTTCCTGTAACCCAATTATTTTTTTTTTAAACAGCAATGAAAAGTGGAGCAGGAATATAGCTTTGATAAAGCTGTCAAGCTTTTCCTCTCCTTTTGCTCCATTTTCTCCATGCTCAATAAATACTCTAGAGTTAGTGTCAGATGAGGCTGTGTTTGAAAAGCATCAAGATAACAAGCTCACAAATGTCCTTTAATAACACCTTCCTCTCCCACATCCTGCCTTTTCTAGGCAGGGGTTCATGGGAGAGTTGTTCTGTTACAGCAACCAAAAATGTGGGCTCTGTTAGCTTGACAGTAAGTAAAAGAATTTGGGCATATTTTTCCCTGATGGCCTTGCTTATTTCACGGTCAAGTAGAGCAACTCTTTGCTGCCTTATTAAGGCACTATCAAATGACTTGTTTTTATTCTTTGACCTTTTATTGTGTTGCCCTGTTTTCATATTGGAGGTCAGTCCAAGAGCGAATAAATTCTCTTTATCTTCCACGGACTTATCTGAGTTCCAGTGAGGTCAACAACTCCCCTCTCCCCTGCATTCCTCTGTCCTGCATTTTTATCATTACTTCAGAGATATTAGACTCCTTCACACCAAACGCTGTAAGGATCCTTCACAGGAGGAAGTTCCTGCCGCTAAGACCTTAAGGATGAAAAAGATACAGCAAGACTCAGGTGCTCTTTGGGTACAGCTTGTCACACATCGTGCAGCAAGGTCTTCAGCCAGTCTATTGGAGTGACTTCAGTAAAGGTTCCCCTCACACTTGATCTAAGTGTTTATACTAGGTGATTGTTGCCCTAATTGCCATTAGTATACTCAGGCATTATTTATTACAACAGGTTGTTATAGACATTTAAGTTTCACATGCTTTCATAGACCCAGAGTAATTTAGGGATCCTGTTAATTCTAAAAGCTGAACAAATAAAGCACAGTAAGGGTTAATCAGTGTTCTCCAGGATAAGTTAAAAAAATCCAGCTCCTTTCTTGGGGTTCCTACCTCCTTCCCTTAGCCTGTGTGCAAACCTTTTGAGGACCAAAGGCTGTCAAGATTGCTGAAAGTCAATTACTACTGGCTCTCAGAGTACAAAACAGAAGAAAACCATCTAATTTTTGGCAAAAACGCTCACTCTAGAGTCATATTGCTGCAGGTTCTCAAAGGCACATTGTTGCTTATTAATAAGAACCCAAAGGATTACTGTTCAACTCAGGGATATGTCTCCAGTCAAAAAGATTGTGACTGACCTTGGGGTACCTGAAGGCGTTGGTATGGCTAAGGTGACAAAAGGGTGTTCTTTTACATCAAGAGAGCTCAACTGAAATTACATAAGTATATAAGGTAACACCCAACAATACTGTTACCTGCTGCTAAGAAGAAGCTATTGAATTGAACTGGCATCATGCATCAGTTGAAGGGGTGAGAGAATTCGGTTCTGGCCAAAAACGAGGCAATACAAAGGCTGGTTTATGGGAACTGGTTTTGTTTTGAGAAGCTATTGAGCAACATCACACCACTGTCAATGCAGTCCCTCCCTTTTCTGTCTGTACCAGTCCTTCTCTGTGTTTGCTAATTGTCTTGATTCTTCTATTGATATCATAGCACACTATTTTCATTGTCATCTGCTTGGTATTTAGCTTCAAACTGTCCTATGAATGGCTTTGCCTTAGCTTGACAGAAGTAACATCCTCCACAGGGGCATATGGCAGGTCTTTCATCTACAACTACAACGCGTGTTACAGAGACTCTAGTACTACAAATTCACCACAAAATCACATAGGATAGTCACCTCCATTGGGAAGATCCAGCTAATCCAGCAAAGCCCTAAACCAGGTTTTTACCAGCTCAGAGATGTTAATAAAATTTATTCTGCAATGAGATACACAAGTAATTTCAATGAACTCAGGAAATAGTATCATGAGACAGATACATGCTGCACATAACGTCCAGAGGAAAAAATATGACTGGGTTGAAGAAAGCCAGCACAAATGGCAGGTTGAAAGCATTCACGCAAAAGTGCAAGATCCACAGAGAATACAGTCACGGACAGTAAATAAAAGGCTCGACGGGAAGTCAGTCTGTGCACACACGGCTAGATTTCAAGATGCCATTGAGTATCTCTGTAAACAATTTCTTTATTTAGGAGACAGTTTGATTTACAAGTATCAGGGCCGTCACGTTATTATCTAGCAAGAAGCACCAGGACACAACTGTTCAGTGTCTGGCTGGAACTCACTCGCTTACAAAGCAAGTGTTCACAGCCCCTTTGGTCCAAAGCCCTTTACAAACTTTCATATAAAAGCTCTGCTGCATTTTCCTATTAAAGGAAGTTACTTACAAGGTGGAAACACATAGAAGGAAATAAATTGTTTCCAGCTAACACAAGAAACCAAAGTAAGGACTCAGAATTAAATCCCAGGAATGAACTTTGGGCTGACCCAGTAAGACCAATGCTCAAAGTTGGGCAGAAGTGTCCATGTGTCACCGGCAGCTGTGGCTGTGTGAGAGCTTGCTGTGACTTCCTACACAAAAGACATCCTACACATCACTCTTTGTACTACCCCACCACCTGGAAGATGAATTCTTACTGACTCCAGGGAACATTGCCTTCTGCTGCATCATCAGCCACGGATGAGCCCGGCCAAGAATATTTTCCAGAGTGTGACAGTGGCAGGAAAGCAGAACATTTGTAATAAGGTGTTCGTACCGCGGGTATCTTAGTTGTTTCATAAATCCACATCAATTTGTAAAATACAAACAGATGACATTCCCTTTTTTATTTTTTGATTGACCAAATAGAATTATCTTCTAGAATTAGAGCTTCAAGGTCTCATCCTTACAACAAAGAAATTAAATATTTTTATTGTATATTGACTTATAGTTTGGACAATCATTGCTTTATGAAATGCTGATTAACAGTCAGGAACATGGTAGTCTATTGTCCAGTAATTTGCTTTTCATTTTCTTATTCTACAAATTAACTTTCCTACTAAATGAGGCGTTAGGCTGATGTCAATATTTGCAGGTACTCCACAATTATACTGTGTTTGCTAAATCACATTGCTTTAATTCAAAAGTCATTCTGATTTCCATTTAGACCATGATCCTGCTGGGTGCTTAGTTCTCCTGTAAAAGTGTCTCATGCCCTCGGGTCTCATGGAGTCAATGGCATTAGAGATTACTCAGCTGCCTTCAGATCTGAGTCTCATTCATTTGGGAAAACCATAATTAGAGGTTAGGAGCCAGGTTTGTGCAATGTAGGTTGTAGACAAGTCATCCCATTCCTGCATTTAAGAATCTCCTCTCTTTTTCAACTGTTTTCATGGTGGGAGATTTCAAGGTGAACCTGCAACTCTTGTTAAACTAATGTGTCTTAATTTTCTGCAGTTTTTAGCTTCAGTGAGGTGTTCTCCAGCCTTTCATCATTTGGGGGAAGGAACAGCTATCTAATCAGCTTGTCTGAAGGAAATGCCTTTTTAATGAGTCCAAGTCTCCAGCAGGACTCAAAATAGCAAAGCAGTAAAGTCAGAAGTGTTTATAGAAAGAAATTGCATTAAAACTGTTAGCATTGTGGTATCTTGGAAGTGACAGCTGCTGATATATCCACAAGCTGTCCCAATCTCAACCCTCCTTACTGCTGTACACCCGTGGCTGATGTGCATACTTATACCCTTATTCCACACCGGTAGATCATTAAAACCTTTTCCTGTCACCTCCCTCCTGTACCAGCTGATCCGTAGGGTTTTGCAACCAGAGAATCACAAAACAGAATTTCAAAGCCATCCCAAGGAAAAGCCTCTTGGCTACAGTCCTGGGATTTCTTATTTATTTATGTGTTCTTCCTTGCTCTTTGAACATATCTGAAGTTATTCCTCATTTTCTCAATACGTAAGCCTTCCCTCAGACAATTGCACCAAGCAGGACCAGCCAGGGGTGCAGATCTGGTGCCGAGGGGACGTGATTTATGCTCCATGCAAATCCATTTTGGCAGTGCATGAGCTTTCCTTTCATCCAAATGGCTTAAAGCAAATGAAAACTGGCCTCAGCATGGCTGCACCGTCCTGGAAAGAAACCCAAAAGGATGTAGTCTGAGAGTGATATCTGAGACAGCTGTGCCTGGTTTTTAACTTCACTGGAGTAATTTCGAATGCGAAACCTCACAGGAATGTTATTTTCCAGCACCTAATGCAGTGCTGTGACATCCTCGCAGCCACATCAAGGGGCAGAACAAGCGTCAACCCGGCAGAGCGACGCGAGCATACCCTGAAGATGCCTCTCAAGGTGGTGTTCCTCAGTCACTCTTGCAATTACGCCAGATTAGCAGTGATTTGCAGCGAGGCTGACACCCAGGGCCACAGGGCAGGAGAGGAACCCTAAGGCTGCACTGCACAAACCCTTGGGGAAGGGTGAGGATGCAGACAACTTGGGTGAGTATCGAACTCTGAAAGCGGCTCCTGACCTACATCAGCGTAAAGGAGAGCAATAAAATACACAATTGCCCTGTAGAAAATATCCAGAGCAGTTTTGGTGAGAGAAGACACTAGTTATGATTGCAGCACTGATTTTGTTGGGTTTTTTTAATATACACCACAGGACCAATGTGTGTCCTGTGAGACCATCATCTTCTCTTAGCACCTGTTCTTGTTATTCTCTGTTGCATCCTCAGCAAGAATAGGTAACTGGGTGCCCACTGCTGCTCCAGTGAGGCTGTACTGGAAGAGGCACGCATTAGTCCCCTGGACTGTAAAATATGTCCGGAAGGTTTGGGAATACGATTCCAATGGCAACTGTAGAGATGCCTAACGATACAGATCAGCTGCTTGCCTTGGCACGTTTCACAGGAGAGGTTTCCATCAACTCTTCTTAAGGAAAATCATCCTCTCTTGTTCCTCCTCCTGTTACCAACACTGCTGATGGTTCTGCTTAGATTTTCTTTTTAAGTTTGCACTTTTGCCCTTTGAGGTGTATGGTATCAGTCGAGCACTTAACTAAGGTCCTCACCCTTCATAGCTCTCCCTCAGTTCTTCTTCTGTGCTAGCCAGAAACCCACCCCATATGCCACAGGCACTGATTCTAGACAGGGATGACAGAAGCTATGCCTGTCTAGTATCAAAAGACATGGCCACACAGCTACGTTTCAATAGGATTAACCACAAACAGGAGGAAAAAAATGAACTAAAGCAAAAATTGTTTTAGGATGGTGACAGATGAAGAAAATTCCTGCTGCTAAGGTTACCCAAAGGTGAACGTTGACACAAGCCCACAGGTTCTTAGCAAGGAGATGTCCAGCAGACAAGATGTAGGAAGACTGTCTCAGCGGAGCCGACTCGTTAAAGATTGTAGTGTCCAACCTTATCTATGGCAGCACGTTGCCTCCCAGCTATGAATGTTCAAGTGTTTATAAAAACCTGACAAGGTATCTGCAAGAAATTTATTGCAAATTATTGTGGGGGAAAAAGTTGCTAATGATTGCTTTGGTTGAGGAAATAGCTGAGAATTGCGTTGGCAAAACTACTGAGCCCTGAGGAAAAGGGACTATTCTAGCTATAAAGTCCCTTTTCATTCTGGGCTAATGATAATCCAAGAATATTAGTATTCTACACATTAGTAGTTAAAGCTGGGTCATTTAGACCAGAAAAACTGTTTGGGTATAACAATAATTAACTATTAAAGCCAAGCAGGTCACTTGTCCATCCCTGAAGCACTCTGCTGAGATCTCTCAGGAATGTGGTATGTCGGAAGGTGGCAGAAAGCAAACTCAGGTCTACTGACGTACTTGAGTGGAGAGGCAAGACCACTTTCTTTCTTTCAGCAGACCGAGCCCGGAGGAATTTTCCAAAAGGAAGTAAGTGCAAGTATACAACATAAAGTAGAGAAAAAAAAAATAAAAATCCAGGCATTCTGTCTCTTCTGGACAGAAATTTAACTGATAATTGTATTCTGCCGCAATAAACTAACCAACCAGATGTTTCAGATAATTAGTATTAGAGTCAAATTTTTCTAGCAGCTGTTTTCCTTGTGACAGATAAGCAATATATCTGCTTCCTCAGTCTGGACAAACTCTTCCAATGGGATGTCCAAGACGTGATCAAGAGATGTGATGCCATTTGCATATATTATATAAATATTCAAGAGCTTTAAAGCATCAACTTGAATATTGGTAACTGCGGTCGAACGTGCAGACGTTTAGTTGGGTCTCCTGATACCCACATGGTGAGTTATATGAGTTTTCAGAGCTTTGCTGCCTTCAGCACCTAACCCAGAGCAGGCAAAGGCTGACTGGAAGGACCAGCATGCCCCCAAAATGATGATTTTTTCAGGGAATTGTAAGACTTTCCCTGCCATAATTTGACGTGCTCAAGTGTTTTAAGAGACACCCCTCTATTTTCACTTATTGAAAAGTCTGTTAGATTGTCCATCCTGTGTATAATGCACCACAGCATCCATCTGGAGGAAAGCATCTGTCTAGCCACGCTAATTGAATTACTTTGCGAATCCACCCATCTAGAGACAGAGACCTTTCTAGCTTTCTAACTTCAGAATTCTTACAGCAGAGGCCCCTAAATAAACACGTTAGGAAGGAGATGAGCACTTCTGTAGTCTAAAGAGATTTCAAGAAAATTAGCTTTTTGTTTTGTTTTGTTTTCTTTTGGTGGAGGAACCAGTTTTCCCTGGATAGAAAACAAATATCTTATAAACCGGCAGAACCCTGTACAGATGAGCCAGTTTTTCATGATCTCATGCAAAAACCTTGGCATTTGAGGCCTCTGGTAGCTTCTAACATGCATCTTGTGAGGCACACAATGTCTGAACGCCTGATATGTGTCTCATTAAAATTGAGACGACTCAGCTACGAGCACCAGACTGTCCTCCCCACTAATTGTTTGATAATGCTGCCTCA